>JAQGBD010000204.1:0-40866 GCA_034698165.1 Punctoribates punctum | reverse complement strand
CAAGACTCTCTCTCTCTCTCTCTCTCTCTCTCTCTCTCTCTCTCTCTCTCTCTCTCTCTCTCTCAACACAAAAATACATTATGGAAATGAGATAACAGACTCAACAAATGCATTTTTACACAATTTTATGTCTATTCTAAAATCGAATTGTTATTTGAATAAAATATGTACTTGAATATTTTAATAATATTGAGTTATTCAGTTATCGAATACCCCATATACTCGTTGCCACCAGGATTTCGTGATGAAGAAAATCTCAAATTACCATGTTCAATAATTGATTCGAATGAGTTTTTATACCTTAATCTTAATGTATTGATATAAGAGGTGAATGACCTCATTGTTTGGTTTCGGTGAAGAATATTCTCTTCAGAATAAAAGGAGTTCTCTCACAATATAGTGACCAATAGTGACCTCTTTTGACAGAAATCCCTTTTATTTCCTAACATTTGTTTTGAAGTTTGAAAATATGGATCAAATATTCAAAGAAATTGAGACCAATTTAACCGATAATTCAATTGAAAAATTGGTCGAAAATTTGAAGTTCATAACCGATAAGCTTAAGGACGAAGAAAATCGGATTAATTTGAATGAAGACATCAATAATTGGTTGGTTTTGTCCAAAATATTGACTCATATTTCCAACGAAATCAATGTTCAAAACAAATGTATTTTCAATAATAAAGTGTTTTTGGATTTAATTATTGAATTGTTTAGAGTTTTCAGAAACTCTTTAGTCAATTGTCTTCAAAGCAAGCGATCGATTCTTACGGTCGGAACCATTTTCGACAATTCCCTCCACGTCTGCAAAAGTTTGTTTGATTTGGTTAATCAAAATCAAAACAATGATCTGATCCGAAGACAGCAATTAATCCAATCAATCAAATGTTGTCTTCAGTTTTTTGCCAATTCATTGAGTGGTTTGGATGAAGACAAACATCTGTTGGCTGTCGTCAGAGATAAAATTTGGACATTATTTTCATTTGATTTGTTTCGGTATAAGTTTTTTTTGTCGCAAAAGTTTCAGACATTTAATGATTTTAATTATCTTTTTCAGAGAATTACTTGAATTCAAGTCCGACCCAAGTATTGGTCTGATCTCAAGTATGATATTCTTCTCATGTATTCGCAATTATCATAATATTGGACACAATTTGTTTGAGACCACAAAAAGTGAAGATTTGTTTAAATTGTTTAAAGTATTTGAGATATTATTGAAACAAATCGAAAGCGAATCCTCTGAATGGAGTCTTTGGTCGATCCAATCACTCCTCAAAATCGATGGCTTTTTGTCTAACTTTTACTTTCATTTCGAAGACAAACAAAAATTAATTCTTTTGGAAGTAATACAAGAGATGGTCGACAATGAAAGCCATCAAAAAGAAAGTTTGAAATCAAGTCATTTGAATGACTCGAATGTCATTTATTTAAGAGATTTATTCAAACAAAACATCGAAGATATCGTCAAAATTGATTCCGAAACTGAAAAACCCGAAGAATTGGAGAAAAACAGATTCACTGCAATTCATATCTCGAAAATGTCGTCAATTTTATGTGAATTGACCACAAATGAAGACTATTTGAATTATTTTAGAGGCGATCGACAACTTATGGAGTGTTTGGTGGATACCCTCAAAACGATTCAATTATTGGGCAAAAGCGCCGATTCTTCGCATTTCAAAACTTTGTCTCAATTGAAACAAATCAGAGAATCGGATAGAGATTCACAAAATCCTGTCTTCGGTTTCAAGAGAAATATTATTAGAATTATTGCAAATATAGTCTATAAATGTCCTCAAATGCAAGACTGGATCAGAGAGTTGGACGGAATTCCTCTTATACTCGACTGTTGTAATATTGACGCAAAAAACCCATATATTATGCAGTGGTCTATATTTGCCATCAGAAACATCGTTGAAAACAATTCATTAAATAAAGAACTGTTGTCTCAGTTGTCCAGAAATGGGGTTCTAATTGATGATCAGTTGAGTCAAAGAATCGGTTTCAGTGATCCTATCAATTGAATCAATATTTTAGCAAATTTTGAGACACTTTTATAAAATGTTTTTGTTTGTGAATAAAAACAGATTTATTTTAATATAAAATTATTATTAAAAGTCTTAAATCAAAAGAAGCGCCAAAAGAGGGACTCATTTGGATTATCGATGAAAAAGTGGTAAACAAAGCAAACAATTGTTGCCATTAGTGACGAACCAAACAAAGCGACAGATGTTATGATGTCATCAAACGATGCGATCATTTGTTGACAAAAATTACAAAACATTTAAAAACCAATTCATTCATCGTTTCATTAAATCATTATTTAATTTAATGTCACAAACAATTGATTCAATTGTTTCACTGATTTCTACCTCAATATTAGCCAAAAGTTGTCTAAAAGTGGAAATAAAAGACCAAAAGTTGTCAAACAATGAGTTAAATACTGAAAAAGTTCGTCAAAATTTGAATTTTCGAAAATCAATTGAAAAATGATTTTCAGAAAATTAATGCGATTTTTGTGTTTTATTTTTAATAAACGTTTTATTTATTCAAAGCTTTGCTTTCTTTTAGTTTTGATATTTTTCATCAGTTTTTTGTTTACATTAAATTACAATAAAATTGTGACCAAAAATGATTTGACGCCAAAAATTGAATTCAATTCCTATTCAAAACTTAAAGGTTTTGAACCAAATGTTAATCAAATTAATGAACAAAAGGCCTCCAATCAGACGATTGACAATCAAAATGTCATTAAGACTACTCTCAACTCAAATGTCAATGATTTTGATGTCAGCAGCGAAGAGGACAACCATTCCCTTCTACTCAAAGATAATTCATCTGTTATTCGGTAAAATCTTCGATTGTCTCAGTTTTTGAATAATTTGTTTTGTTGTCCACAGATTTGGCGGCTTTGATAAGAAGACAATGAAGATTGCGATCACTGTTTGTGGGAATACAACTCTCAGACAAAGCCTTATGGCTATTAAATCGGCGGTAGTTTTGACCAAAAGTAGACTACATTTCGTTATAATGACCGACGAATACAATCGATTAATATTGAGGCGAACCGTAAGATAATTAATGGTTTACTTTATTTCAAATATTGATTAATCATTACTCGGATCAGTTGATAAACGAGTGGCCAAACCATGTATTGAGTCGAATATCATTTGAAATTCATTTGGTTTCGTTTCCCAACGCTATTAATGTCGAGGAATGGAGACATTTATTCAAACCCTGTGCCGCTCAGAGATTATTTCTTCCGGTATTTCATTGAATTTCAAATTGAATTACTTATTCCCGTAATTGTGTTCGAAATTCAGGCCATTTTAGAAGATATCGATTCGATCCTATACGTGGACACCGATGTCTTATTCCTCACTCCTGTCGACCATATCTGGAGTTTTTTCAGTCGAATGAATGGCTCACAAATGGCCGCAATGTCTCCCGAGAGCGAAGACTTTGCCAGCAGTTGGTACTATCGGTTCGCAAAACACCCGTACGTCGAAAGACTTGGTGTCAACTCAGGCGTTATGTTAATGAACTTGACTCGTATGCGAGCCTTTGGATGGACCGACTATTTGGAGCCCTATCTCTCCCAATACCGACTGAACATCGTTTGGGGCGATCAGGACATCATTAATATTATATTTCATTACAATTCGGGTCTGTTTTCATCTAATTATTCCATTTATATAACTATTTTGGTTTGATTTTCAGATAAATTGTATTTATTTGGTTGTGATTGGAATTATAGACCCGATCACTGCATATACACCCGAGTCTGCAAACCGGCAGAAAAAACTGGAGTCAATATAATTCACGGCAATCGCGGAGTCTTTTTGAGCTCAAAACAGCCCCCATTTCGCGCTCTATACCAGGCCTTCGAGAACTATGATTTCGGAACTGATTTATCACTTCTTCTCAATTCAATGAAGAGTTTATTGAAGAATACTTTGAACTCTAACTGTGGAAAAGCCAGTCATAGCTTTACTATGGCTTTAGAGCGATATTTAAATCAAAGTTAATTTTTGCCAAATTTTTAGCCAAATATACATTTGACTCATAAATCACTGTTTGTATAAAATATCTCATAATTAGCCATAAAATCATTGTTTTCCCCATTATTTCGATGACTTCTTTGTTTAAATTCTGTTTATTTTGTAAATATTGTAAATTTAAACTATTTTTACAATAATTCAATTCTTTTAATTAAAAACAGTATTTCTCTCAGTTTTATAACAGTTTTAGTCATTTGAATGACTGTCCGCTAAATTCTTCGTAAATATGAATGAGTTTTATTTTTTGTGGACAACACTCACCCATTGGAGTCCACTTTCGTTACCAGTAGTTGTTGTTAAACATTCAAAGAGGGAACTCAATAAATAGGTAGTCATTTATGCTCAACCTTATTGAAGTAGAGTCAACTTGACAAATTTCATTCAAAATAGCAAGTACCAAAGTAAGCATGTTCCAACATCTAACTCACAATAAGTTGACTAAACTTCAATAAGGTTGAGCATAAATGACTACCTATTCATTGTGATTATAAAAACCTGATTCACACTTTCAAAAATCTTTTCTGTATATTTGAAAGCAGTAAAGACCATGGTCAACTAAACATTTATGACGAGTATACTCCTCTGAATCTGTACTTATGGTCAGTTTCCAGTTCAGTGTTAATAACTTCAATCAATTGGAATTCTCACTCGAATTCCCTTTTATTCTCTTATATTTAACTTTCATGAGATATGTTATTCAAGAATTTGTTTAATGAAAGGATGAGCAAGGTGCTTCAAGTGGTCTGTCAAATATTTAGCATTTGATTAACTGATTTGCTGGGATAAGTGCTCACAAGAATTTATGACAGAACTCTAGTAAAGAAAAAATAATTGTCAAAAAATATCTGCTCTTATGCTCTGCTTTTGAGTGAATTTGTGTCCGAAAATCGTTAGAAGAGTAGTGTTTGTGACAGTCCTTCGAAACAAAGATAAATACAGAACTGTAGTGATGTTCGTGACTCTGATACTCGTTAGGGGATAACAGTTAGCGCTGAACAGCACAATGAAAGACATGAGAAGTACACCTGTCTTACTGTCAGCCAGACTTGCTTTTCATCTCTCACTTCAATCCCTGACATAACACATAATCACTTCATCTCTATTCTTGTCTTTGATAACAAACCTTTAAAACTGGTTTAATGACAAAATAGCTGATATGCTCTTATGACTGATCCTAATGTTCCAAATGCACCCATCAATGCATTTATTCTCAATGTGGGCTCAATTTGGGAGTACATCACATTTGACTAAATCCTAGTGCACTGAATATAATCCATAACTTACTCCAAACAAACAGATTTAGATTTTTATGGAAGGGATCTACAAATTGTTGGCTATTCTGTCAATCGATTCTCATTTTGTGAAAACTAAAACACGTGAATAGTTTGTGAACTTGAAAAGCAATCCTCACTTTGTGAATTGGGGAGACAGGAGAGACAGGGGCTGACCAGACATCAAATAATCCAAACGAATTCTGGAAACAGATGTGTCGGTTCCTATACAACATAAAAACTGATTGATCTGAAGATTAGACCCAAGTTTTGCATCGAATGAAATAAAGTAAAAAAAGTATAAAAACTAAAGCATAGAATTTGGTCAACCATTGAACCGATTCTCCCCTTCAATCACTTGAATCACTTTCAGATCTATGATTCAATTCTAGTACACAACCAGTGAATAACCAGTTGTATAGAATACACTCCAGGTTTTTCTTATACAACACACAGATTCCCAATGCTTTATACTTTAGAGAATATATTTGCAATCTTTACACCAGGCATACAGACATGTTTTTTGTATATCCTTGCTCACTTGAGAAGATAATTGAATTGTATATGAAGTTTGGTTTGAAAAGAAGAATAAGAAATTGTTTTCAGATTTGATGTTCAAAATTGAATGTTTAGGAATAAAACTCTTTTGATTTGGAAACAAAACATTGAACTCGTGATGAATAAGGAATTTCAGAGTTGTATGAATTGTGTGAACAGAATCCAAGTGAATAGTCTTGCAATAAATCTGTCCATAAATCAAAACTAACGTTAAAATTGTAATAAATATAAATCTTTTGTGTTCCCAAGAAAAGGATTGGATGGTGTGCTGGTCGTCAGAGGCAATCCATTTTGTGTATGTGTCAAACAATAACACAATTGGCAACTTTCCTGACTGTCATTCCATACCATTCCATATCCAATCATTCAATTCAAATACAATTTCTTTGATTTCTTTTCTCACTTCTCTTTTCTATTCTATTACTTGAATTACTTTTCATTAATTTTCTACTCTCTATTGTGGAGTAATTTTTACGGACTTTCGTTGCCATCAAATCATTCGAATCCATCCAATCATAGTATTTATTGCATTCAAAGGGAAGAGAAAAACTGTGTTTTTTGGAAACGACTCATAACTGGTTTTCATTCAATTTTATTCGTATATCACAGGAATAGTAACCGACTCTGAAATGTTGATCATCAAAACATTGGCGAATAAATCAAATAAATTGATTGTTGGACTCAAATATGAAAATTCATTCTTGGATTCTGAGCCCATTCTTAGGATCAAAATCTCATTCTAACCGTTTGTTAGATGTGTTTCCTCTGAAGAGGCAATTCTTTTGAACATTTGAGCGACGATTTTGAAAGAAAGCTAATAATCTTTAAAGACTTAATGTTAGGCTTTTGGTAATAAATATAATAATCTTAATGAACAGATAGTTTTGGTGAAGACTTTGATCCGTTTGCGTTGAAATAAAATATTAGTGCGATTTTGGATTACATCGGAGACTAATGTTATGTTATTTTGCTTAATATCTCTTCAATTATTGAGAAGATTCTTAAGATATAGCGTTTGAAAGGAGAGAATATACGGTGAAAATTGATACAAACACTTGCACTTTAATGGTCAGCCCATCACTGGCTCTTACATTCTTATCGAGAGACTCATTTTTAAAAGGTCATTTTTATTAGATTAAGGAACATGATTCAAAGCAAGCTTTAATTCCTCGCTATTCGGTAACGAGCATTGAATTATAGATAGAGTTTTGTGAAAAGTTTTAACAAAAACAAAATTAATTGAAATGTTTTGCTGTTGTTTTGGATACAAACCTAATGATTATTGTGGACACCATTACTCTGGGCTAATGGTGTCGCCAAACATCGATATTGTCCTTCAGTTGAGAAGAATTTTGTAATAATTCTTAATTTAAACACAGAATCACTTCAACGGCATTAATATTACTGCAAAACACGAGAAACACATTTGAATTTATGTAAGTATGAGTCGCAGCCTATTATTTATTTCGAGCCTCTCATTAACCAAATGCTGAAACCATCTATTCTGGAGAGTATAGGATAAATAGGAGCAGGCAAACTCTACTTTATTGGGGTATCTGTCAAATTATCATTAGCCCAATAGTTTTTATATGTTTTACGACAATTTGACTCATTAAATGTAACACGAGTAACATGAGCTCTCAATGCTGTATTTGGAGCCAATTAGTCATCTTTAATGAAAAATTAATTAAGAATTGATATATAATTAATATATAACTCCTTTGTTTTGTTAATTAGAAGTCGTACTTCTCTCTCAATTATTGTCGAGAGAACTAACCCTTGGATTCCAAGAGGGGAGCAATTAATTTATTATTTAGAGGTTATATCAGGACTAAAGAGTTATCCCTTTTCTGGTTTAGGAGTGGAAACAATATTATTATTTTATTCATTAATATCGCTTTAGTATTATTTTTTGTCATCCGTTGCAGATTAGGTGAGATTACATGGCGTGAGATCACAATAATAGACCAGACTTATAGAGAAAGGCAAAGCCCAGACCGTAGACAGAGTGAGTGAACACAAAAGTCACTCAGAATAATAAGATTAATGCTATCTCTTGATGTAGCAAGAGCACAGTGTTCATTGATAGGGATGAGGGGAGAGTTGGCCCTAAATTTTGTTCTCTAAGCGAGAAAATGCTTTTTGTTGGATAAAAGCACTCAAAAGACTGACAAACAATGAGTTAGTATTTCAACTAAAGAGTGGGTCATCTCATGCTTTTGTTAGGCATCCCTCACATCCCTCACCCAAAACATAGACTGAGAAAGACTTGCATTACTAGACTTGTGATCATATTTATAATGCATTCGCAAAAAAACACAATCCTTAGGGAATGACACTTAATAGTAATGGCAGATGAGATGATCCTATTTTCAGCCTTTATTTCGCACCGAGTCTTCAAAAATGAAGGAAACACTCAAATGATGCGCTCATAAGAGTTAAGGTTAGAATTTGGGTTCAGTTCAGAGGTCTCTAAAGTAATAATAATGTGTTTTATGGAATTCGACATTAGGACTGACTGGTGAAGTGATTCCCCATCTCCTTGTGCTCGGGTTAGTGCACACACACAACACTTTATGGGCTTATTTTCAAATAAACTTTGCTTTTTTCAAAAAAAGATATTCGGTTTCGAATCTGAGCTAATGTTCTGCCATTTCCTTTATAGTCGAAGCCAACGGTTCCTTATTTATTAGATTTACTCACTTATTATATCCCAGTATATGATAAACATATAGAGTGTAAGTGATTTGTGCTCCAAATGTATCGAAAACTAAAGAATTTGTGATATTTTTTCGTTCAATTTTCTGGCAATTCCTGTTCGCTTCCAATTCTGTTCAGCCTTTCCTACAATTCCTGTAATAAGAGTTCATTCGATTATAAGGTGTTATTCGTTGAGCTCTTACTTCAACTCAAATTATGACTGCAATCAAACCAAATACAATGCTTTGGATGACAACTGTACTGCACTTTCCTCTGCTGTCGGCCCTCAAGTGCTTGAATCGCAAAAATAATGCAATTTCTTGATTCACTTCAATGCTATATCAGTTTGAACTGCAATCACGTCAAACAGTGAACACAAATAACAAATCCGAGCAACTTTTCTCAGTCACTGTTTCACTTCACAGATATTAAGAGCTAGAATTGGAGTAGATTTTTCCACCACAACATTTGACATCTCTACCACTACACACTTAACTTGTCAAATTGTTCACCAATATAAATAAGATCTATCTTAATTAAAAATTCAAAATGTTCAAATAGAAGAATAGCCTGGTTCCTTTTTTCAGATAATTCTCTATTCCTAACCACCGGTTGTCGGTCTCTGCTTATAATGATTGCATCGAAATATATAATAAAAGTATATTTGAATCTCTGAATGGGTTGATATAAAATAGGAAATCTTGAAGACAGTGACTGATTACAAGCCATTGCAGACATATTTATATTCTATTTTGTGTACTGTATTAGCGTTTGACAAATGAATTCATTTCTCAATATATTAGAAGGGATTCAATGGTTTGGTGAAGAAGTAATGCAAAAATGTATTCAACATATTCTCTATTTTTTCCAACGATTTCAATGAAGAGAATGCTTTAGTTGAATGACTTCTGCTTTCCATTAGAATCGATAAATGTATCGAAATATAGATCTTTGAGGCAATGGATCCGTAAAATTATCATAAAGGAGAACAAGTTGGAGGAGAGTATCAATGATGGCACCCATTTCTCTGAAAGCATTTCATTTGTATCTTTGTATGAGTTTATACCAAACTTTCTCTTCTGAACCAAATTATATTGAAATAGTGGACTAGAAAAGACATATGGGGTGCACTACAAATGGATGAGCTTGTTGTTTCTTAAACTTATAAGAGTGCACTCCAGTTAATGTTGTCATAAAATAGATAAGTCAGAATTTGTAATCTTGGTTTTTCCTTTAATGATATTACTGTTGGTGTATATCGTTTTCTTATGAATTATGGATCAGTTTAGTTGTGGTGCACTTCCTCTTTGCTGACGAGTCGTCATAAACTTTTATCATTTAGCATAACATAAAGGATTCATCATTTTTGAAACATTTCCATAATTCTGTTTAATGTCTGCTAAAAGGGGTGACAATAATTCCGGTGTCTCTCGAGTGTAATGCACTTCCCCTCCAATTCTCAATAATATTCAGTCCAAAAGACATATTGAATAAAAACACATCAAAAGACATCAAAAATGTATTACAAACAGACTTTAACTCATTTTTTAGTTTTGTTTAAAATCAAGAATTGATCAAAAAAGTCAATAATTTCCTCACATTTCTTGAACTTAAATTTCCATTTGAAATGTATTCTGTTTCACAATTGAGAAGCCTTTGCTTTCTAAAAAATACCTTGGCATCTGTTAGTGTTTTAAACTTTACCTGTTTGATTTCATCACTGATGTCCATAACTTTGTAAATGTCTGTCATTAAAGGGATTGAGAATAATTGATTTCTTTTGTCAAATTATGACCAGTTTTCAAATAAACTATTATTAGAATTTGCAATGTTTTAGAACTTTTCGTTTCTAAAGGGATCACATTTTAAGTCAATAATATTTACTGATATAGTCTACAGAATATTCTGGAAATCAATTAATATTCAAATTCTTTATCATTACTTTTTTGTTCCCACTTCTAATAATTATTTGAATAGACCTTGCATAGGTACCTATGTACCTAAAAGTGCGTGAATAGAAGATTGTGCTCTCTCATGCTCTCATACAATGAGTCAAACCAATTGAGTTTACTGTGAAATGGAGAAAACACTCGAACTGAAGGTTCATTGCTAAAGAATCATTAGAAAACGATTTTGTTGAGTCGATAATATTATCACAAACGTGCAAGGTTGTTGATTCTCTACTTTTATTATTTAAGTGGTAAGCTTGCACAATTATTTATTTATTAACCGCTCATTAAATGGTGTAAACCAAACGTAAAACAAAGTGATTTAATAGTCGAATGTTTGAATCCATTCAAATATTATTCATTGCAATTTTGAAATAAGTGGTCAAAGAGATTAGCTAGCTCACAATTGTCACAATTATTCAGGATAAGGTGTTTACTTGATAAAAATTCCAAGTTTCCTCTTTAATTTGCATTGCTAATATTTTTGTTTGACTAAATTCTAGCAAGAATAAATGCCCATTTTCTGTAAACAAAAACACAAGATGTCAGTCGACTTGGAATTCGAAAATAAAGTAGTGCTGATCACCGGCTCCAGCGGTGGGTTGGGTGCAGAGATGGCCCGAAAGTTCGCCGAAAAAGGGGCTCAACTCATAATCACCGGAAGGAATGGCGACAGAGTTGGCGAAGTGGCCAATGAATGCGACAAACTGTCTCCAAATAGCCTAGCTGCTCTACAAGTGGTGGCAGATGTAACACTTGATGACGACCTTGTTAATCTTGTCAACACTACTACCGAAAAATTTGGACAAATTGATGTACTCGTAAATAATGCGGGCGCCGGTACCTGGTCTTTGATAGAAGATCCAAAATTAATGAATGATTTGGATCATATGTTTAAACTGGACGTCAGATCAATAGTAAAGTTGACTCAATTGGCGGTTCCACACTTGGAAAAGGCAAAGGGGGTTATCATTAATATGTCTTCGTTGGCGTCCACTCGAGCTGTAAATACCTTTTATTTACACCAAATAATCATATTTTCAATACTTTTATGAATTTAAGTAATTATTGACAGAACGCCGGGTGGAGTGCCTATTGTATGGCTAAGGCAGCCGTCGATATGTTCACCCGATGTATGGCCATAGAGTTGGGTCCAAAAGGCATTCGCGTCAATGTTGTGAAGTATTCACACCTTTCATAATATAAATGATTTCTTAAATAATAAATTTAAATGATTTCAGTCCGACAGCAATTCAGACCAATTTCCAGGCCGTCACCGGAACCCTTGAAACGATGGGTAATCTATCGTCTTTAGTAGTGGACGTGTGTCCCCTTCGGAAAGTCACCCAACCTGAAGACGTGGCCAAAGCTGTCTTGTTTTTGGCCTCAGAGAAAAGCTCATCCATTACAGGCATTTCGGTTCCCGTCGACTGTGGGATAGCTCTCACATAAAGTACTAAAAACTTGCTACTTCAAATTCAAACCTTAATTTTTACAAATGTTACTCAATTAGAATAACTTAATCTTCTTTAAGAATTCGTGTATTGTTTATAATATTTTATGTATTTTTTCCTTGAAACAAATGACAGTATTTTATAAACCAGTACATTATAAACTTATATATTTGCATCTCTCTCTCTCTCTCTCTCTCTCTCTCTCTCTCTCTCTCTCTCTCCCCAAATATATCTCTTATCAAACTTAAATCTAAATGTTTTTGTATTGTCCTGACTATCGACCAGAGTTTGTATTGAATTAATATTAATTCATTCCTACTTATCGTAGTTTAAATAATATTTAATAAATATATTCTGTTATCTAGACAAATTATTCAACGATTATTTTAATTAAGTTTGTGCCTAGCATTACCCTGTTGCAATAAAACTAAACTGAATTAAGCTATTAATTGAGTGATTATTATTCGGTAATTAAATTTGAAATAAAGTTTTCGAGACTATAATTATTTTTTTTATGGAAAAAATAAGTGAATTAATTGGAAATATTATTTCCGACCCTCACATGAATTGCCATTTATTTGAAAATGAATGCAAACATTAGATTCTGGTTTCCAAGTGATGGCAACCTTTCGATAAACAAAACAAAAAAATTTGGCCTAAAAAAGAAGATATCAATGAATGAAAGTATGGAAAGTTTGTCAAAATTCTTAATTTATTTTTAGATATATTTCATCGGAGTATTTGAATTACTATTTCTTATTGAATAAAGAGAGACAACGAATACTTGAATGAGTATTGCAGTAATCCTCGCCATTTATTCTGTGCGAATAAATTAACATTGTCTCTGAATTTAGCCTTCAGTGAGACTACACTTACTTCGAAGTGGAGTTTCATTGAAAAACCGGAATCTCGTAAAAGAGCGATAAAGAGAGGATCAGTTGGAAAACGTTCAAGGTTGTTTTTTGCTTTTGCTTCTATGAAAAAAAGTCTTAAATAACTGTAGTCTCTGACAGATCTATAATTATTTTTTTTATGTTTGAAAAAGCAATTGATTTAAGCGTTTGAAGTCTGTCTGCGTCTGACTGACTGACTCTTCATTTGGGATATTCAAAGTCTTGAGTGAGTTTCAGATATTTTGTCTCATTTTTATCTCTTTTTATTTTATTTTATTTTTTATATTTTTTTTTTGAGGAAAAAGTAAAACAAAAAGCATTAACTTTAACTCAATTTGCTTCAATTTTAATTTGGCTTGCTTATAATATTTTTTCCTTGTTTAAATTCAATCTAGAGAATTAAATGCCTATTTTTTGCAAAGAAAAGAACAAGATGTCAGCCGCCTTGGAATTCGCAAAGAAAGTTGTGCTGATCACTGGCTCGAGCAGCGGAATGGGGGCTCAAACCGCCCGAGAGTTCGCCAAACGAGGCGCTCAACTGGTGATCACCGGAAGGAATTCCCAACGAGTTTCTGAAGTGGCCAATGAGTGCAACAAATTGTCTCCCAATGGACAGAAAGCTCTTGAGGTGATCGGAGACGTAACCAAGGATGAAGACCTCAAGAAGTTGGTGGACACAACAGTTTGCAAACTAGGACAAATTAATGTCCTCGTAAACTGTGCTGGCGCTGGGTCATTTGCAACTATAGATGATCCTAAACTGGTTGATGATCTTGATCATATGTTCAAATTGGATGTTAGATCTGTGGTAAAGATGACCCAATTGGCTGTCCCTCATTTGACGAAGACTAAGGGGGCGATCGTCAACATATCGTCTGTCGTCGCACTTAAAGCGGTAATTATTTCCACAAATATTAGTTTCTGTCATATATTTCAATATATTTAACGGAATATTAATGATGTGCAGTACGGGGGCTGTTCTGCCTATTGTATGGCTAAGTGTGCGGTCGATATGTTCACCCGATGTATGGCCGTAGAGTTGGGTCCGAAAGGCATTCGCGTCAATGTTGTGAAGTATTAATCAAAATATAAGTAATTAATAGCAATTAATGAATGATTTCTAAAATTGATTTCAGTCCGACTGCTGTCAGAACTGGATTCCAGACCAATAGCGGTGCCGCCGATGTGTTTAATGGCCTAATGACTCACATCGAGCAGACGGCACCCCTCCGAAAACTGCCCGAACCCGTTGACATTTCCAATGCTATTCTGTTCTTGGCCTCAGACAATGCCGCCTCCATTACCGGTATTTCTGTTCCGGTTGACTGTGGAAACATTCTCACATAAACTGTGACATTGCACCTTGCAACAACTGTACGAAGAGCAATCGCATGTTAATTAAGTTAGCAAGTTAAACTCTAAGGGTTATCCTTTACTAACACAAAAGTATTTTTGGTTATTTCAAACACATTACGAATATATCACAACTTTTTCCGAATATTTTGATTTATTTTGAATATAAATTTACTATAAAACAAAAGTTCAATAAAACTGTTATATTCTGAGCGCAATCCTTATAAAAATATTATTTGACTAAAAATTATGGGTGAGTTGTATCACGCGATCAAACAATAAGTTAAGGAAAGCCATTCCATCGATCAAACTGTCCGATGATTTATACGTCTATCGTATTCTCCATTTCTGATAAGTTTTATGATTTTTTGGTCTAAAATATAAAACTTTAAGTTTTAATATGATTTTGATCCCAAATTTTGATTTTAATGCGATTATTGCATGAGAGCTAACATTTAATTCGAGTACCTTGCTAATAATTCATTCAATTTGCAAAAGGATTATAACAAAATTTAAGCTAAACTTTTAAATCTCTAATCTCTTGAGTCATGAAAACGAAGACTCAGATCACTCGGTATCAGTAAAAGTAAATCCTTTGATGGATTTCCTTTGAAGTTGAATAACTCCCCCATGTATTTGATAATTCCCTAATGACGGCGGTGTTTGGCCCACAGAGTGAGCACTCCCTCACTGATGAGTCCCTAAAACAATGAAAGATAGAACCAAGAATCAAAACCACATATTTGATTGATTTTGGGTTTGGTTTTTACTCGATTTCTCATTAATTTGAAACTTTCAAATAAATTGATCCTTGAATTGAAGTATTTTTTAGTTAAGATAATTTAATTTTATGCTTTCGAATAGTCATCACTTTTATTGAAATAATTTATTTTTAATGAATTTTTATAAATATTTCCTCCAAATTGAAGGTAAAATCAGACAATTTTTTACTAAATAAAAAAGTGCCGACAGTTAGTCAATGGGTATTACGAAATTGTTGGGTAACTTGAAGTCATTGTTGCATGATTCAACACCTTTTCTGGTGCACAAAAGCAACCTTCACATTTTGATGAGAGATAAGTTTTGGGCCATTAATTGAATTTTGTTATGAAATCAGATATTTTGTGCGAACTGTTTATTAATATGAGAGACAAGAGTTGGATAACTAACTCAATGGAGACAATTATAATAATAGTTAAATCACCGCAAAAATCCTATTCTCACGTCTAATGAGGTTTCCTATCAGTTATTTTCTTCAGTCCATAAAAGAGTATAGAAATGATAGCAAATGATAGCAACCAATTGAATCAAAGAAACTCAATCAGTAATGATTCCATCGATGCTTACGTTTGCAAAGGATCTCTCTCTCTCTCTCTCTCTCTCTCTCTCTCTCTCTCTCTCTCTCTCTCTCTCTCGTCATAACTAATTCCGATTCTTTAGATTCTGAGCGCAAACCACTCTAAAAGAGAGTTAATTCAGGCAGAAATAGATAAGAGTGACCAGAAGACAGTGCACATCATTTGCTCATCAAATGACCATCAATTGCTTCTTCAGATAACGACAAAGTTATTAATTGGAGTCCTGGCCAAAGGGAATGGCTTTTGTTATTTGTTTTGATTCTATGCAATCAAAGTTCACAATACATTAGAAGACATTCGTTAAAAAATTATAGTCATTTGGAAACTAAGTTTGATTCCATTCTTAATATCCTATTCTTCTGACAAAAGAGTCATTTGAAGAATCTATTATCAAATGATAATAATATAAAGTTATAATTTGAGCTATTAAAGCACCAGGGCAACCACTCAAATGACATTTTGGCTCATATTCTCAGTGTATTGACTCTCGATTTGTATTAAGACTTTTGGCGTAAAACTAAGTGAAAGCGATTAGAGATGAAAATTGTATTTTTGATGTCTCCAAATATTATCGTTTTGGACATAAGAAACAAATTGCGAGTCATTACCGGATAAAAAAGGATAAAAGATATTTCGGATCTGCTATTAGTTTGAGTGGAAGTTTCACTCTTCTAATCGATGGATCATTTGAGACAAAAATTAATAAAAATTGATTTTGTTTTGACGTTAATCTCGAATCAGTTGATGTGTTTCGCCTGAAATTGTTTCACATATTCAGCAGTTATTTGTATGAAACTAATTGAAAGCATTGGAGATAACATACAATTGAAGATTCGGTACAAACACTGAATTAAATTAACTGAATAGCAGTTATACCGTTGTTTCCAATAGGGATTCACAACACCATTGTATCACTCGATATAAATATGAGCAAAAAGAGGGTTATTATGAGCACAACTTCATGATTACAATGGAGAGCATCACTGAATTCGTATTACTCTAATTCCAGACTTTCTCCTCATTTGCAGTGTAAGGGAAAGTGGGAACTTTGAACGCCCGGAGCCAAACATATTTTTGTCTGCATTAGCCATAATAGCATATAACCAGAGCTAACAACCAGTCGGTAACAAATATAAGTCATGCATCACATGAAACATATTCTCCAATAGTGGGTCTCTCCTCACATTGGAACCCATTTCTCACTCAATCACTCTTCCTATCGATGTATAACCCAATAGAGTTATGCCTCAAATGCTTATTACAGATGCATTCAAATAGGAATAGAGACCAAAACAACAGATATCGCCAACAGATAAAAGTTTGCTCCGAATAGAGTTTACCATTAGTTGTGTCGAAAGATAAGGACTGCCACTGACAACAACAAAAATCAGTGCAAAAGTTTTAAGTACCGTTTAATTAAACTTTTGTGATTCACTAAATTTCAAAGGGAGAGACCATTTCACTAATGACATCGCAGTCACACATTTAGCTCAAAAGTGGAAACCATAGCTTTCAGTCACGTCTTCCTTATATTTGATTTTATTTTTGAATTGTTGTTAATTTCAAAATAAATTTTACTTCAGTAAAGATATTAAAATGATTTGTATTTCTCTTTGAATGAAAATATGAATAATAAATAGTTTTTGTGATAAAAGGAGAGACTGTGTGACAGCTTAGGTCTAAATCGGAATCACAGTCTGTATGTGCCGTATGTTTGAACAGAACTTTTTTGTTTGATTTAACTTTGATATCGAGGAGAATAGAGGCTATGGATTAACATTAGACCCGTCAGACCCGGAGCTGATGCGTCATACGATAGCTTTAGAATAGTTGGTAACAGAACTTACACTATATTATCGGTTAAATTACTTTAACAAAAGCAAATTTAAGCTCTATTTGTGGCCAAACTGTGCACAACAGCTGACGCTATACCACACTATTCTCCACAATTTGAATGTCAAATACAGATCCACAGATCCGCCACTTAAACAATTTCCAGCTAAATATCAGACAACAGTTACACTGCCTTTACTTCACTCTAACTGTTTGGAAACAACACTCAGTTCTCACGAATTACAATCAATATGTGACAAAAGTAAAGTTTTTGAGGAAAGACCTAAAGTTTAGAAATCGATTAAATCTGAAATTAAGTTTTCTAACTTTTTCATAGGATATTCAGTTATATAGAGAAACTTATTTTGAAGTATAAGGATTTATATCTAGGTCTGTTTGGTTATATAACAAGCTGAAATGAACAAACAAACAGATTAAGAACAGGTCTGATAGACTTCACTCAGTATTTGCTTTGAAAACAGATTCCGAGTGAATGCAAAACTGCACCGAAATTGCATTAATTATTCCAATGTTTATCTCTTCTCTAAGTTTCAGCCGTTTGTCTGATAACCAGAACTGAGAACATAACGAAACGTCGTTTGGAGAGACATTATATTTATGTTAATCCATGAGTTGAATCATCTAAAGGACAGAATCATTGAATGTTAACGAATCGCATAGAAATCCTCAACAAATTATACAATAGTTTAGAAGTCGTTATTCTGAAAATACTTCAAATAATAGTCCCATAAATTGGATGTCAATTCTCTGCTAAACTCCTCAACAAATATAATGAGAGTTCAATTTGAATACGAGTCCAATCATCGTTGGTTCGCATCATTTGCCTCCACTTTCCCTCTCCTTCTGTCGACTCCCTTGCAGTGAGAGTGGTATCGGAGCCCAGACTTTGATATAATCTACATAATAGCCCGGTTCTGACCTTAGGTTTAATGCTTAAAACTTGTAATCCATATACGAATACATTTCAAAAATTAGCTCAAATACATGTTTTGCCAATTTATAAGTCACTCTACAGATTCAACAGAACTAAAAAACCCATTAATGTATTCATTTTTTAATATGAAAATCAATTCGTAAAACTTTCATCTAATTGTATATGAATTTGAATTTCTGAACCCATAATTGAACTGGGATATAAAAGATATATGGCTGGATCTATGGACTTAGTTTCGTTGAAATGAGTGGAATATTCGTTGAAATATTTCTTTTAATGAAATCATCTTCTCTTCGAAAATGAGAATAGTTTTGATGAAATGACTTTTATTGACTGCACATAAATATTCATCTCTCTCTCTCTCTCTCTCGAATACTTTCATTTTTGAACGGCTATTGTCTTCTGCCATACCTCAAGTCCGTCAAAAATAGGAGTAATGAACAAATGGTTGGGATTCCAGAGATTGTGTTCGGAGTGTTAGGAATCGATTGAGAGCTGAGGCGAGAAATGACAAAATTTTGAGTATTAGAGCTCATATTGTTTTGGGTGAAATGCACTCAACTATTGTCACTTCACATCACATATCAATCATTGAGTTTACAATTCATTATTTTATTTAATATTAATCTACAATTGATTTGTGATTCACTTATGAATTATGAATAACGACTTGAAATATATTTTTGAGTTTATTGTCGAGAGAGACGAAAATTGCAGACATTCTTCGCCAATAAAATATTTGATGACATTTATAGTATATTTCCTCTGATCTGAACTCAATTTTATTTCTATGTTTACTATTTTTAATCCAAATGAAAATCTCCAGACATTCATTCAATTCGGGAAATTCTCTGAATATCTTCCGTTATGTGAACGTAAAGGCAAAGAGAAATCCATTCACGACTTTGATTATCATAAATGAATAATAGATTTCAGAATCGATAAAGAATACTAAGGTTTGTCACTAAATCTTTAAATATCGCACAGAATTAGAAATGACTTTTGTGCTGTTGAGTCACTCCTATAACAATACACCCATTGATTGAAATCTTATGAATTTTGCATTTATATCATCCAGTTATTCAAAATTCAATGCATTTAATTGCATTTGTAGTGAAATACCTCAGAAATTGAAATCTGAGTCAGATCATCTGACATGATCAAGATAAAATTGAAATAAGCTCTGATCCATTTATGAACAGAATTGGTTCAATAGATATACAGTTTATATGAGAGAAGAATTGATTACAAGAATTAATTATCTGTTTTATGTTTACTTATTTAAGAGATCATTAATTTGTTAAAATTCTATTCATTCTGTTCGGAGTCATTGCTCCCCATTCGGAGCCATTGTTGTGTTGAAACACATGAAACTAATTATTCAAATCATATTTATCTCTGAATTATATAAAATGATAAAAATATGTGTTTTCGCATATAATTAAATCAAAGCCATCATAACTCTTGAGAAGAGGACAGCTATTGAATAGCGGAGTTGGGCTCAGATTCAGTGTCAAGACATTTGTCTGTCCGTTATTTATAACATTTTCCTCGTTTATTAATCTTATTATATTTAATGCCTATATTTCTCTCGAATTTCTTTCATTTTTTGCTCCGATTATTTCAATATAGAGTTTGAGTTATCGACAGTCAACAGCAATATATCATATGATTGCACACATTTATTGCATAGCTCTTGAAAAAGTTGTTCCTGGTACAAAAGACCATATAATACACAATGTTTATAGATATAATATATAACATGACTATAATTTATCAAACAATCATTAATTTGGTCACATTTAAAATAATTAGTTGAACACAATTTATATCATATAATATATATTTTATTTTTCGTCCGTTTGTTTGTCACATCATTTTTTGTGGCAAATTATTTCTCTCTTTCATTAAATGTATTTTATTTATAAATTTATTGTATAATATATTTTATTTTTCTTTATTATTATTATTATTTCGTTATCTAACTGTCGTCTCATTACTTTTTGTCATCTAATGTGAAGGGACTGCCTCTGGAGTGGCCGACAATCGCAGAGTTATTCAGTTCGATATATTTATCAGTTATTTCTTTGTGCTGTTCCTCTCATCGCACGACATGACAGAGTTGAGACTCCCGATGACAGGCCTTACTGTAGTACTTCTGTCGGTATAATCGTCTTTTCAGTTTAGATATATTTTCTGAAATGATAGGGTTGTGTGGGTCCAGACTATGCGCTTGAAGGTAGTGGTGGAGTGCAGTCTTATAGTCGCCCTCCAGATGACAAATGACCGCTAAATTCAGATGCGATCGCGAAAGACTGCTGTCCAGTGATATCGCGATTCTGTAGCTCTGAATCAAATGAACATTTATTTTGTTTATATTCTCTGCCAAATGATGTCCACAACAATCTCTTCTTCAAACATGTTCAACACATACCTCAGCAGCACCCTGCCAGTCCCGCAGATCACGTAGAATGTCACCATGCTCAACGTACATTTGGGCGCAGGTTATGTCATCGGGAGAACAGAGTGTCAGCGCTTTCACAATGGAATCGAGTGCCTCAAGAAATCAAATAATGACTTATTTATGGCAATAAATATAAGAAAATTACAGTTTTGTTAATATATTTTTATGTCATTTATTCTGCGATCAAATATATATCAAATATATATCTTTTCTCAAATTATTTCCTGACATTAGATTCGATGATATTTTTCATAACATTTCTCTCTGAAAAATAATCCAATACTTAATCTTTGGATTATATTCAGAAGAAGAGGACAGAAATTCATTGGTTCTTAAGTAAAGACATGGATATAAAACACAGAATATTTTTATGCTATGTTTGATGTGAGGTAAGAGCTCTACAGACAAATGTGTTTTATTTCTTCGAATGAGTCCCTGGAGGGCACCTTTGGCTAAAACACCAGACTTTACCAGAGCTATGATTTCAAACTGGCACTGGTGTTGAGGACGAACCCAAAGATTAACCAAAATTGAAGCAAATGTTCTGTTCAGTGAAACTAATGTTACTCGAGGTTTGCATAACAGAGAGGTTCTGATAAATTACTTTCACAAAGTTTTTCATTAGTTTTTATTACAAACATTTAATTTGGTTCTCATTTTTATTTCTAATTTATTCGTATTTCTCTCAACAAAGTTCACTATAACTCAGGTCTCTTCTCCTGAGTTATTCTGTTTCTAAATCTGAGGTTTTATGAATTCAATTGTATTTTGAATTTAATCTCTCTTTCATTTGGTTTTGCGAAACATTTTTCGTGAAATCTGTTATTTTTTTTGGCGAAATTTCAAACGTGAGTTAGTTTTGTTTCAAAGCTTTTGTTTGATTGTATTAATCGATGTTTAGAATAGTGTTTAAAATCGATTATTAATGTGACTGAAGGATGAAATATAAGACAATTGTATGTATTTTCGTGAATACAATTGTATGTAATTCGATGCAATTGTGAGCATATATTCTTAGACTTACTTCAGTAGTCTTATTGAGTTGACTGTAAAGAATAGCCAATTGATGGTATGCGTCCCTATGGCTGCTGTTCGTATTGATCACTGAGTTAAGCATTTGCTCCGCACGACTGAAATTCTTCTGTTGTATCAGTAGTTGAGCCTTGAATTCAGAAACAGAATAGAAAAACGAAGAAGAGATGAGTGAACGTCAATGACATGAATAGACACCAAATTATACTAATTGTCTTCCACTGAGTTCTCCATTTCTATGCCAATGGAGTCTATGGCTGTGCTCACTATGAGCTCATTTATTTTGATATTCGTATTCACATTTTAGAATCTATTCTTCCGAACGTATAAACGGAATAAATCTAATTTGCTTTTCACATGTATTACAATTTTTCTCGTATTCCTAGAATCGGAATCACATGAAACACACGAAACAAAAGAAACAAATTTTTATTTCTTTCTTCAATTTCACTGAAATTAAATTCAATGCAATTCTGAAAGAAGAGAAAATCTTAAACTAAAACTCTTAAACATATGACAATCAATAAAAGTTAGACAAAAAATACTCAAACTATAAGAAATTTTAATACAGTTAATAGAAAAGAGAATAAATTCGTTCTTCAATTAACTATTCCGTCAAAAAAGAAAAGTTTTCTTCATTTTATTCAAAATTTCTTCTTATTATTAGCTCTCTCTCTGTCTCTCTCTCTCTCTCTCTCTCTCTCTCTCTCTCTCTCTCTCTCTCTCTCTCTCTCTTCCCTTCTGTTTGAATAGTTTTTGTATTGAATATCGAATGAGAGACTGTGTTATAGTCTAATGATTCGCGTCATTGATTTGGATTGAATTTACTGTTTATTTCAGTGAAATTCAAAGTTAAACTCAAAGTTAATGTTGAAACTGATATAAAGACTAACATCACGTCCAATACGACATCAAATGGAGAAATTGAGCAAAAAATATATTGTTATTTATTCGTTGAATTTCTTTTATCTTATTTCTGTTTCACTTCAAAGTTGAGTATAAACTCAAACTTATAATAATAATAGCATTAAATTCAGTGAACACACAAAACATACCATTTTTTGTTTCGTTTAAATGTTTTCTATTGATTTTTCGTTGGAAATAAACTGAAAAACTCCAAAAAAGATGAAAGAATTGGCAAAAAGTTGTCTTTTTTCAAAGTATTGGGAAAATAAAATTTATTGATTGAAACAAACGTTGAAATTATTGCATTCAAACCGATATTTAAGTTTAATCTACTGTTGTGTCCATTGTTTTAGTAATTTATTCTTTATTGTTAGGTCTGTCCATTAAAATGCATAGCTTTAGACTCCGACTCTTTGCTTAAGTTATTTTTGAATTTATATAACTTTATTTTATCCAATGTTTGCCCCAATTGTAGGAATAAATTGAATGCAAAGTAAGACCACAATTGGAATTCAGCAAAATTGGTGTTTACTTTGTCTGAAGAATAGTATTCAGTCTCTCGATTGCAGACTGTATTCAAATAGACTTCAATTCAATATTTGAAGGAATAGTCGATAAATAAAAACAAACGAAACATAAAGAAAGAGCAATAATTTCACTCCATTTCATGTTCTCTCATAAATTGGCTTTTATTTGGGTAAATATTATGTCATTTTCAGTGAAAAAAACTTTTGGTTTATTATGTAATTCAATAAAAAACGAAACGTCATTATTAGGAACTTTTGGCTCTTATTTGTCTCTTCGCTCACAACTATTAATAAACTTTTAGTGGATTTCTTTTTTTCAATAAACGGATAGAAAAATGATTTTAATATTTTAGAGTTTTGGCAAAAAATTGAATGCTTTGCCCGAAAGCATACTTTTAATGAGATCAGGATTTTGGGCACAAAGGAAGACATCTTTTAGATCGAACCCATATTTATTTTCTTATAATAAACAGGGTTAGGCAGAGGATAGTCCTGCAATAACAATCTATTGTATTGTAATATATCTAGCAAATAAATCCTTCAAATATTGAACACAATTGTATTCCATAGAGATTTTATTTATTTACAAGATGAATTCGAGATTTCCTTTTTTATCAAATATATTTTTGGGATAATTTTCAGTGAAAAAGATGTGGACATCTCTGGAAATAATGAATGCGAAGGAACTCGAAAAGAATTCTATGACATAAGCCTTAAAGAAATTTATTTTACTTAAACTGAATTTGAATCGAAAATAGAGATAAAACCGAATTTATTTCGAAGAAAAAGCTCTTTTGAATAATCACCTCAAAAGGATTTCATTCAAATATAACACTATTTTTATTCGGATCCTTTTTAGCCAAATTCAATTTGAAAAAACTTTTTAATCAATTTATTAAAAGTACTTAAACTTCAATAATTTGATTATAAGATTGAAATTTTCTTTTCGAATATTAATGTATTTTAAGATTTTTCTAATTTAAAAAAAAACAATTTTTGTGTTTCTTTCAAATAAAATGAATTCGATTCAAAACATAAAGAAAACACTCACGTAATGCACTTTTCCATCTCTGTGTTCTGGGTACTTTTTCTCAATCATTTCATATATTTCTTGTGCTTTTGATAATCTGGAAGAACTAATGTAAAGGACACCCAAGTTGTCGAGGATTTGCGGATCTTCCTGTACTGAGAGTGCTCTGCAAACAAAAATTAGAAAAAGTTAGACTGTTTTCAATAAATTTTATCTTGATCAATAATTAATCATTAGTCGTGACTAAATTAAATGCAAAGAATACTCCGATATTCAACAAAACGACTAATTGAATGACTCTTAAGAATAATTTTGGAAAGAAATGAATAATTTGAATATCGAAGTCCGTCTCCTTTCCCTCTCCAGACCTCTCTTATGAAGAATTGTTATGAAACAAGGGATGCATAGATGAGAATATTGTTATTTTCCATATCAGTTGGGTTTTGATGTAAAGCCCGATGACTTGAATTGCAAATCAAAGTGTAGTGAATATATTGAATACATTGAATAACAGCTGACGTTTGAACAGACATAAGACTGTCAGATGTATTGGAGGCAAAGTATCGGTTAAATAGGATCAGAGAATTGGGTGCCTTCTATTCCTGCCGGCACTTCATTATTCAGTGTAAGAGCTGTACAACCGATCCAATTATGAATTGACACAAATTTCACTTTTAAACTCAAATGTCCTTAAAAACGTCATTCAAACAACTTGTGAACTAAGAGGTTATCTCAGGTATAGCTCTAATCGTATGTCATTCTTATGTAATATCTATGGCTTGCAATCTAAGAATGAGTTATACCAACGATTTTCTTTGGTTAAGCTTTTGCTGAGTTTGGATCTAAGGTTGAGTGGGTTCTTACATGAGTCCCACTATTGGCCAATCGATTATCTCATAATCAGCTTATTTTGAAATTCGAGTTCAAACTTCTCAGCGAAAGAAGAGGTAAAAGACGCAAATGTTTTGAATACAATCATTGAAATTCATTTATTACTTTTATTCATTCATTTAGTATTCAATTGTTTCTGAAAATGAGTTTCTCTCTTATTTTAGGCGAAATTTGACTGAAACTCAAACAAATGGCATATTTTTGTTGGTTGTGTTCATCCATTTGGAAAATACATTGTTTATAATCTTAAGAGAATATAAGAAAACTTAAGCCTTCTTATGGCAATCGAGTCCACTGAGGAATAGTATTACCAGAAAACCATTTTATTGCACTAAAGGTAATGTTGTTTTGTCAATATATGCAATATCTTTATATAATATCCAAGTCTTCACTCAGTTTTCTCTATTTCTTTATTTCCATTGTATTTAATTCCCTTCGGATTAAAGAATAAATCGACAAAAGTGTTCAATAAAATGACTTCACACATATCCTCAGATATACCTGTCTTCGGATAAACTCAATTCTAACCATAAATAAAAACTAAAAATATATCGAATAAACTGAAGAATAATTCGGTTCTGTTTTCTAAACTTATTTATATCAATTTTATGCCTTAATATATACAGTTGTATGAAAGCATAATAACTTGAGCAGAAGGCACCAAGATCATTCACAGTTTAGGCTTAAATTTTGAGCTATCGAAAAAAATTGAGGAAAGGCTGAGAATCTGATTTAATTTGTTATATTGTTTTCAATTAGTTTAATGGTTTCCATCCGTTATTTCGTTGAAAAGAATTTGTTAACTCATCAAAAAATTATGTGGGAATCGGAAGGCCTTCCCATCAATATAAAAAATGTTTGCCTTAATATGCAAGAGCTGTAGAGCTGACAGTATTTCAATAAGGAATAAATCCAACGGAGCTCACCGTCTATTTGACAATATATCATATCAAACAACCAGAGAATAGTAACGAAAAACCTTTGCTTCAAATGTATTGAAACTGAATTTTCAGATATTGAAAGATAGGAATGACTTCAATAATAGAATTTTGGGCTCTTTTTGCTGGAAAAGAGATTTTTTGTTCTGTGGGTCACATATCTGTTCATCACTTTCGCCACTAAATAAATGAGATTTTTTCGAAGCGAATCGACAGCAAAAATATTTTCCAATTTTTTCAGTTCTTGTTTTCCACATATTATTCAATAATATCTTTATAGAAGACTTGTGTTTGGATATTGTTTTAGGCTTTTGTTTGGTTTCTTACGGGTTTCCTCTCATCACAAAAGTAAAGAACGGAAAATAAAAATGTAGAGAGGATTTCCTCTGTATGGCTGTGCGACGAACGAACAAAATGATTGAGACATAAAGATATGTTCTTTGGTTGGACTAGTTTTTGATACTATTATTTTGTTCACATATTTCTCTGCAAAATGTGTCTCAAGTTTTGTGGAGACAAACTGCAAATGTATGGCCAGTCGTACGGTTCCTCATATAATGCCTTAAGTCTGGCCATTAATCACAATATGATGTCTGAGATGCCTATTATATTGAAAATCGTTTATCAGATGATTGCGATACCGAACCCACAACTGTTTGTCTGCTTTGGTCTAAACCGATGTCTCTATTGTTGTGGTCGTCAGTGGTGTCAGTCGTCACTACTTTAATAAACTGATAATAACTATATGTCTGAGGCATACCTCTTGTAAAGTGTCTCCGCTTTCTTCATGTGTTTCATGGATCGCAGAGTGCGGGCGGCGTTGACCAGAGCCACAGTATGGTTGGGCTGCAGATCAATTGCTTTGAGGTATTGCTTCACTGCCTGATCGCTGCGACCTATCATTGAGTGAAAAAAATAAATCAATACAATCGTGAAGTAACTGAAAATCATTTCATTTGTTTGAATCATATTCTGGGCTCCGATTCAAACAAATCGATAAAACGATCGGAAAGTCTTTATTTACCAGTTTTTTGGAGGAAAGCGCCGTAATTATTACAAAAGTCAGGGTTGTCCTCATCTAATGCAAGTGCCTTCAGATGAAGCTGTTCTGCCTCTTGGTTACGGCCGTTCTCGGCATAGAGTGAGGCCAGTGCTGAGTACGGCTCAGCGAACTGTTCGTCCAATTCTATCGCCTTTTTCAGTAATGTGATTGCCTTCGATGTTAAGCCCTGTTTACTGCAAAATTCAATACAAATGATTCAATTCAATTGATTTCGATTCTCTTTTAATTGAATAACCTTGCTACAAATCACATTAATAGTGATTCCAAATTCTTTATTTATTTAATTAGACTCTGAATAAAACTAAACGCTTTTCTAATCAGTCGTAACGCTATTCAAACCCATTAATTGATTGAATTAATCAGATAATTGAAACAGAGAAAGGTAGAGCACTACCTCGATCAATTACAAAAATTAGTTGTATGTTTGCTACCTTATTCACTTTAAATGAATCATTTATCAAAGCACCTGCGAATTAAATAGCAAACACCCGGTTGAGATCCAGTGATGCCCAATGGGGGGGGGGGGTATAGACGAAAATCCCCCTGATATTTTTGGTCGGTGAAACCCCTCCTACAATTTTGGTCAAGAGGTCAATTCTCTTACCCCCTGACCGAAGGTGCTTGGGCATCACTGAGGCCTCAACTTGAGGCATTAACGGTCTATTCTGTGAAAACTGTCGGTCCCTAACATTATTCAAATTTGATTTATACTTAATTCGGGAAACAAAACATTATTTTACTGAAAATATTGCCTCAAAACTGATATCAAATTAAAAGCGTAAAAATGCCATAAATTTTCAAAAAATTGATTGTATTTTGATTTTTCTGATCTGAAATTCATTCGTTTTTCGACTGATAGAGAGGTCTGTCTGTTCCTAATATGTGGCCAATTGACGAGAACAGTACTGATTATTTATCGGCTCAGTCTTCCGGTCGGTCTCGCTATCAACAAATCCTAATGGAGTTAATGTAATCGCTGTCTGAGTGAAGGCCAGTGTCGGCAAACTTTTCAAACCCTGGTTTCGTTTGTTTGCCTTTCATTTAATTTCCTCGAAAACTCAGTTTTTTGGTCTCAAAAATAAAATTAAACTTTTTTTGGGAAATATATTGCGAACAGAGAGTGAAGTCAATCCAATAAATTACATTCAGTGCACAGAATTCATAAAATGATTGATTATTCCTAAGAAACAATTATTAATAGAGAAAATTCTGTCATTAAATGGGGTCTTATTTCCTAAATTTTTGAAATTTTGTTGACAGATATGAATTATTTTTGTCATTCACTCAAATATATATATCTTTTGTTGAAATATATGTTTAAAAATCTTTTCCTTCATTTGTCTAAAAATTTAATATTTTAATGAAAAACAATGGATTTTTGTCTGAAAATTAATAACAATTACTCAGATTGGTTTCCAAGAGCTTTCATCATAGAATCTAAAAATAGTGTCATGCTCACATTTATTAGAAGACATTTGGATGGCTTTTGCATAAAAAATTAGATTTTTAATGAATTTTGGAGATAAGAGAGAATTTCATCCATCAAATGAAGTACTGATAAAACAGCGATAGAATTGACTCCAAAAGTCATTCGAAACTCTATTGATATCACATTTTTATTGATTACTTGAATCTTGTATTCAATCAATAATATTATTCTTTCAAATAAATCGTTTTGTGCTATGATTTCATATAAATGACTCATTTTATTAATGATTTTCATTGCGATCTGAAAATATTTGAGACTCTTTTGATAAATATGTTTATTCAGTGCCGATAAGGGAATGTCTTTAATTTTTTTCATCAAAGAATGGATTAATGAGGGAATACCAGAGTTCGCAACTCTCATAAGTAGACTGTAATAAAAATACATTAATCATCTGAGAAAACTTTGCCAAACAGATAAACATGGTGGTTTTCATCTTATGATTAAATGAATTTAGATGTTTAAAAAACTTAATAATTTTCGATTAGTCTACATACAGACACTCTATTGATAATGTAGCAGGGTAATGCTTTAACTTAACGGAGAAACACAACGCAAGAAATGGGAAATAATTTCTTCGGTCGAAATACTTATGAATTTTGATCATTTATTTTCATAGAGTCTTTTGGATGTTTATCGACGAAATGAAAGTGAAGTTTATTGAAAAAGTTTGGATAATATATATCTCGTCTTTTGTTATAATTTATAAGAAGTGTTGGGAAGTATTGTGAGCCACACGTGAGGCCTAACTCTCTTCAAACGAAACTTATTTTGATTTATATTCAACAGAATTGACTCCTATTTTAGTTATTCTGTAGTTTCTTCACTATTATTGATGGCTTCGGTTTTCATTTCCATTGAAAAAGTAAATCGAGTGCTCAGCACACAAACCATACCATACCTGTATATATTGGCCAAATTGAAGTGTGCGCGTGGATGGAATGGGTTGATAGCCAGGGCTGCCCTAAAGTGCTTTTCCGCAGAATCCGTTTCGGACAGTTCACAGAAAATGGTTCCCAAGTTGTTGTGAGCACTGGCGTGGTCAGGCCATAAACTGAAATACCAATCATTTATTATTCAAAGGCTCACAAACTCTTTAATCTTTTTCAATAATCTATTCAATCAATCAATAAAAAGAAATAATTTTATAAAACATTTTTCCCCTTTAGTGAGACCAAGATTAGAGATTTTTTATAATCTTTGAATTCTAAAGAGTTTTAAGTATAATTGTTACTAACAAGATATACGATCTAGGGAAATTACTCAATGTTGGATTATTTTTGTTTTATTTTGAAATTTTATCAAAGGTTTTATGTAAATAATGTTTTGTATATATTATTGATTTGAATTTTAGTTAAGAGTTTACACGAATTTCACTTCAACTGAACCTTTAATTGAAAACAAAAGAAAAGAATCGGAATTTTTTCAAATACGACATAAAAACTCTAACATCGAAACAATATTTGATTTGAATCCGTGTTTTATATCAAATTTATTGGTAACTGATTTGAATAAATTTGATGAAAAAAACAGTTTCGCAATAGTTTTGATGGAAATGCAAAAACATTTTTTCTATCGTATAATTTATTCTGAAATATGAGACGTGATATCAAAAAACTGATGGAATTATTCCTCTTTTTCTGGAAACATATTTTGCATAAAATGAGATAATGTAATGAATTTGTTTCTAATCTATGAATTTATTCCAACAGATGTTAACTTTGAATACAATTATTTAAATATTTAATTAATGAATGCATTTCTTCAGAGCATAAGAGAGAGAAATCTAAAAGATTTGTTCGAGAGTAACCTTGATCATCATCTTGCACGTAATAGAATATTTTGTTTTCAACAATATATATAATTTTTATTAAAATAATAAATAACCAAAAAATGGGTCAAACTTTGAATAGAATATACTCTAAAGAATTAAAACAAAACTTTACGGGAATATCTATAAAATTACTGCTTTGATTTTTAAAATAAGCAAGATGATTTATTATATTTGTCTAATGATTCTCAATTACAATTACAAAACTATCTAGATAACATATATCTTATAATTTATAACAATTATATAAAAAGAGAATAACAAGATAAGTATAAAATTAGATTTGTTGTTGATTTTCAGATGGAAGGCCTGTTCAGAGTTGTGGTCATTTTAAAGCGAATTTTTAGTTTTCGCTTTAATATCACTTTAATGATTGTAAATCCCGGAGGACTCAAATTGTCGACGACTTTGATGACTAATAGTCTAATCTTACAATTAATCAACACTTTTGAATAATTAGCGGTAAATAAACAAAAATAACTCAATTAAAGTACGGAAATGATCAAGGTAGAAAAAAACTTATTTCATCGTAAAAATAGGAACCGTATAAACCAGATGATACCCTTATTGTTGTTGAAAAGGACAGACCTGAGAGCACTCTTGTAGTGTTTCATCGCGAGTTCAAAGTTTCCCAAATCCTTCTGCAAATTGGCGTAATTGTAGTGAGTTTTGGCATTTTGGGGGACATTCCTCAGTCCAGACCTGTTTTGAAAATAGATATAAATTAGTCATCAGTTGATGTCTGGTCTCTATTATCTTAATTGCAATTTCAGTCGACTAATTGAATCGACAAAATCTAATCCATTAGAAAATTTTGAGCCAAACATTACTCACTCGAAGAGGGCTTCTCTGGACAGCCACGACCTGTTCTGTCGCACAGTCTTTATGGCAAATATAAGTATGAGTGCAAACAGCGCTGATCTTATTATCGTGGCTAATTTTTTGGCAAACATGCTCTTGGAATAAGTGAGTTGTTGAAGACCAGTGCAAACCAATATTATCATTCCAATGCTGAGCAAAGAGGACAGACATCAATGGATAAGTCAATTAATTTATTTATTAAATAAATTTTGATCACAAATAAAGTAAATAACGAACTCTTGTCTAACTTTTAGCTAACAATTTATGTGAAAATTCTTCAATATTTCACACTTTGAGTCTATTTAATAGAATTTCAAAAACAAACAAAAATCTGAAAATCTCTGAAATGGATTCAAACCAATGATTAGTTGGAAATTAAACCTCGAGTTTTAATTTTCGTAAGTATAGCCTAAAAGAAGTTGGAATATAAGGAAATAATTGTCTGACATTTGCTTTTATAGTCAAAAATAATAACTGATGTCATGTTTTGAGACACAAATATGATATATTAAACGACATTAATATTTAACATCTCTTTTAAATTTTAATGTAATGCGAATTTCTAAGGCATCAAAATTTAATAGATTCAAATTTGTGATAACTGGCTCTCAATTCACTTAATGATAGGGATATACACCACTGATCACTAATGGCTTGAAAAATATGAGTTATTGAGAATACATTTGAGAGAAAAAGCGTGAACTCAGGAAAACTGGCGACAAATATATGGTAACAACTGTTATGGCAGTCAATCCATTGAACCAATTTTCAGTCGACTTTCATACCATATATTCAAATGTCTACAAAATTTAATGCAAATATTTTTTCCTTCTATTGACGACTATTTTATTCAATCGATTTTCTCCAGAATTCAATTTTTACTCAAGATTTTTGAAAAAAAATCAAGATTTTTCTGAAGAGTTTTACAACTGAAGAATATATTCAAGCTTTGAATACCTTGGAATATAGAGTACTCTCTCGGCGACGACAAAACCAACCGTTACGAATAAATTGGAAGCAGGAATATATGGCATAATTAGCATGGTCATCCCAATCGATAGGGCCCGGTTCGATACGTCCTGTAATTTGTTATTAGAGATAATTGCTTTAATTCTGTGTTTAATCTCTTTATTATTTTGCGTCCAATAATTTCACTCAATTAGAAATGATAGGAACGGAAGTGTTTGCCATTTATTCAAATGACAATAACTGTCAAACACCAGAACCAATTGTGTACTGACCTGAATGCCGGCACGAGAGGAAGTCATCTGACGGTAGAGCTTATATGCGATGGCAGTCAATGCGAAGACCAGTAATAAGGCGAACATATTTCTCAGGTCGGAAACAGTGGTAATGAGTTGAATGCTTCCCATTTGCCAGTCATAGGACAGGATTACTGGCGACAGAAGAAGACGAACGTTGAATGACGAGAGATAGCTGTAGGTTAGGAACCTGTGTCCGCACAAAATCATACAACTGTTAGACATGTTCTCTTCATTTGACACATCAATGATATTATTGACATTTTTAGACCTCCATTAATCCCTGTCCTCATTCTCTAACCAAACAAATCATATTATGGAAGCTATTTATTGCCAAATTTATTTGCTGACAACCTATGAATATCTGACTGTCTATCATAACTGGGATTATTCAATCAATTATTTTCCGTAATCATTGTCTTCGAGAAATATTAGATTAGTTTTCTTTCCTTGTACATTTTGAATGATAGCCCCTTAAAGAATACTTTCCCGCAATACACGAATGTATACAATGGAAAGCTATTGAAATGATGTTTGGATAGAATTGATGTAATAACTTATTATTAATAATCTTACCTGGTAAGTGTTGACTTTGAGAAGGAGGCAGGGTTGTCCTGTTCTGTGAAGTTGGGAAGAGAGCCGCCCAAAAGTATTATACGAAAAGATAGGGAGACTATGAACTGTGAATAATAATTGTGAATATAACTGATTATTGGCTTTTTTTTTGTTAATTGTGAACAGACTTACAGTTATCACAACAGATATGAGTGGACTATAGAGCCGTACTTTGTTTACTTGACTAACACTCTCTCCGATTGGTTTTTCGTCGACACTTCTGATTGAATAAGAAAACAGTTTAAGTGATTGAGTGAAAGAAAAAGTCGATCTAAACATCAAAAGAATATCTAATATTGTTGTCACAAATAAACGGATATAAGAGGAAAGGCCTCTGTTTTGCTTAATATTTATTAGATTTAATTCAATGAATATCATGAAAATGAAATCATTTGACATCCTTTTGACGCAATAATAATGACATTTATTTATGTCGTGAGTGACACAAAATATGTCCAAATTATTAATCATAGACTAAACAAAAACCTATTCATACATCAGGTCTAGAATTTTCAATTAAAGTCATTTTGAAATTTTCTTTGAATAGTTTACTCTAATTGATCTAGATCTTGTCATTTTAATAGCAATGCATTGAGAGAAGGGCTATATTTTATTTTTGAAATTATAAAAAATTGATTTTTTTTTTCGCCGGAATCGAAATAGTGTTATGTAGAGTAAGTCGTACCCAATTAGGAGGTGGAGTGCATACGGCTCTGGAGGCTATGTTGGCAACAAAAAAATCGTGTTTAGCATATTCTGAGCGATGGGATGAGCGCTAACTCTGTTCGAACTCAACTATTATTCTTTGCTTTCACTATAATTAAGGCGACATTTAGTCAAAGAAATTACATTTTTAAGGCATTGATGCGATTCACGAACTTTGGATCAAATTATCATAAAGTTTAATGAGAAACGACTTCCCTCTAAGCCATTGCTATTATATTTTTGACGATAATTTCTTTTCAAGTTTTACAATATTTTAGAAAAATTTCTTTGAAAATGCTATCAATTTTGAGAAATATTCTCAATAATGAGAGATTATTAAATGCCTAGATCAAATTTCTATTCAATTTGTTCAATTATTTGTGTTGTGAAATTATCATTAAATTTGATGAATCAATAAAAATGATTTTCACATTATTTGAATCAATGAATGGAAGTAATATTTTCTAGTGTTTAGGCTTTAAAATTGTAAATCACATGAAAATGTTTTTACTCACTTTGAAGGCATTTGAAGGCATTTTCCCCGAACAATAAAAAAGTAGAGAATACAAACTCCGAGTACAGTAATGCCCTGTTCCTTTGCTAGAAGAGCTAATATCGCTGATATTTGGCAAATGGCAAGATAAATAATCATCCATTTATTTACATCCGGACAGTCCAGTGATCTGAGTGTCAGACAAACAAATATTAATTTAAATGACTTTCCATAGAATTAATGTTTTTGTGCGGAAACTGAAGCGAAAATCGATTGGCTATCGATTTAAGGACTGAATAATAAAAGGCTTTACTATTTATACCCTTAAATAGTGTCCTAAAAAGTCATTGAATTAGTTTTTGGGATAAGTCTAGTGTTGTTTGAGTTGAGTATAATAGGGGAACAACTGCTTAACTATTTATTTTGATTGCTTTAATTGATTTCTAACGGTGTGAGAAATTCAGGTGTTCCGAGTCCGCTGACATTGGATTTACAGTAATATATCACTTGTAGTGTTAGGAGTAGTCTAAGTGTAAAAAGAAAGTAAATCTCTTCGTTCTCATTACGCTTTGCTGTCATTTGTCATTCAGATAATTGGCGTTAAGACAATTCCAGACAATTCCTACTCCACTACCACTAAAAGACCCGAATTCGTGGAAAACAACACTATTTTGTTGGAAGACTTACTTTGCGAAAGAGAGAAATGAGACCAAATAGAAGATACAGCACAAGACGTCAGCCCTTCCAACCAGACTCGAGACCTGTGACAATAACATACAGTTCACAGACAAAGAAAACAAAAATCAATGACTGAGGAGAGGACTCAGAAAAAGTTGGTTAAGTAGGGAAATGCGTGTAATTTAATTTCTGTCGCCTCATAAGTCGTTTCTTATCCATAAAAATAGAGTAAACTTCAAAATCAAAGCAAACATTTACTTAAATTGATCTAAATTTCCACTTTTTGTTTAAACTTTATTAGATTTATGATAATATTCTCTCTTTTCAATGGAATTCCAATCGATTTTAATTATGAGTAAAATAGTTTTCATTTCAGTCAATAAAAAGATTATATTTTGTTTTTATTTATTTTTTATAAAATGAAAAATAAATTTATTTTTCTTTCGTTAAATAAACTCAAAGTGAATAACAATTTATAATAAATTGTTTTAAAAATTTAATTTTTATAAATAGAAAAACATTTTTATGGGAATATTTTCATTCAGTCCAGACATGAATTTCCGGTCCAAATATTTTTCCATTGAATTTAGGCTCAGATTAAATTCAATGAATAAATTTTTCATTTAATTTAGTTTACATTAAATCTTTTGATCAGAAGATTTTTGATTAAAAAACTGAAAGGTTTAGAGAAAACCGTTTGGATTTGTGTTCAACTGATTTAATGCATAACTCATTCAAATGGGAATACATTTAAAAATCATTAGTCACTGGAATGGGACCCAAAAAACATTGTCAGCAATGAATGAATGCATTCAGTGAACCGATAAACTACTTTAACACATGTGTTATACAAACTCTCGACTAAATTCCCGGCTTTTTCTCCTCATTCCGTAGTCTTTAGTTTCAATTATGTTTCATCAGATGTAATGATGCCTCTCATGCCTCTCATAGCCTAATATGTCTGTTCCCCTCAAACTAATCCAGATTCTAATGTATCGCATTTATTCATAATAAATATAAATTGGATTTTTCAACGAATAAATCATTTTTTGAAACATTTTCTCCAAGAAAATGTTGAGAATTATGTAAAATTATTCTCCAGATTTAGATTCCGTAGGATTTGTATTTTACACCAAAAATATTAACCAATTTATAATTGAAACGAATGAAAGGATTGTAAATAAAAATTCATGGATTAGTTTAAACTTTGGATAAGAATCTTATTTTTCAAATATTAATTTGAATTAATCGACGATTTTTATGAATTAATTCAAATGTTGTTTACAATGTATTAATTGCTGTTAAAATGAAATGATTTGTTTCAACTAAGTCTTTAAAATTGAAACTCAATTAATAAAAAAAACTCATAAAATATTCAATGATTTAGAGTTTGAATTATTAAAAGATATGAAATAAAATTAATTGAAATTCCATTTAATTCGTCTTTTAATCTAAAAGATAAATGAGTTATAAATAATTAAAAGGCCAACAATTCTGCCAAAATATTCTATAATTCTCTATGTTTTAAATTCAAGCTTAATCTCTAAACTGATAGCAAATAAATAGAGAAATTCCAAATTCATGATTAGATTATTATGTGAAATAGTGATAATTGATCATGCAAAATTGAATCAATGATTTACCGCTTCGCAGTGAATGGGATGCGTCGCGAAGAGAAGCCCAGAGAGTAGTGTAAACTCAATGTTGAACTTAAGTTCACTTCTTGTGAGATAAGCCATCAAAAGGACAACAATTGAATGCATTAATGTGTTGACCAAATGAAAGCCAAATGTCTTCCCACTGAACATCATATTTAACCTGTTTTTGGAGACAAAAGAGAAACATTTGTTAGTTATTTAGTCGAAAGAAGTAATTCTATAATCAATAGTATCTATATATCAATGATATTATATAATGAATACCTTATTATCTATCATTAACCCAAATAAATATCTGTAATTTATTCATCGAAATAATAGCCTAGAACATATTTCACGACTCAGATATGATTAGTGAACAAATAATCAGTTGATAAAATTGGCAAAAATTTGAAAAATTTTCCAAAAGATAATGAAATCGAGACATTTATTCAGATTAATTGAAATTCTGTTACAGAGTTTGAATTATCTGATCGGTTGCTCTGAGAAACAGAACTGCGATTTATTATTAATTAGTGAATCTGTTTAATGGATGACATTATCGGAGAATCAATTCTCAAAGACATCGAGAGAAGAGAAGAATCATTTGCTTTAATTCAAGATTAGAAACCATTTATTTCAAATGAATTAATTATTAGAGTTGTGAGCAAATCGTGTGCAACAGTGACCTAAAAAGGCCATCCCTTTCGCCAGAGAAAAAATTCATTCATTACTCCCGAGACATGAGATCCAGGAATTGAAATTGAATTTATGAATACCTTCACAAAAGTGATATTATTTTTGTTTTCATTTCGTATATGAAAAACAATTATCAAATTGAAAAAATACACTAATCTTGTGAATAGTTTAACTCATTTATAGAAAATTCATTTATATTGTGTTTACTCGAAGTGAGTGAACAGAACTTCGAAATACAATTAAAAATTAATTTACTTTTTTTGTATTCACAGAAAATAAGATGATTTTTCATTTTCTTTTATTTGGATTCTAATTAAATGAAAATATCTTTAATTAAAGCAAATCCGGGATCAATTTATCATCAGTACTAAAACCCGGCTAATTATTTAGTTGAAGAAAATTGGAAGCACTGAAAGGAAGAGCAGCCAATTATTATCTCATATTTCATATCAAACATTCAAATAAAATAATTATTTAATTAATCTATTTATTCAATTAACGAAAAACGTTTTTTGCAGAATCGATGAAACCTTTTCTATTGAATATTTTTATCGTTAGTTTCCAGTTATATAACACTTTTCTCTAATTACCCAAATTTCAACTGATTCGAAAAGTTAACTAGTAAATATCTACTTTAAGTGAACATTTCGATTGCAAGTCACGTTTGAAGTCAGGTCTCTGGCGTTATATTATACCAAAACAATGTTTGTCATTAAAATAAACTTAACGTTTCTCTCATCAAAATGAGTACAATATTTGGCGTAAATATCCTCAGAGTGTAAACTCCTGTATAAAAGGCTTCACTGCATTGCGTATACTCTCTCTCTCTCTCTCTCTCACCATTTGTAATGATAGAAAAGTAAATATATTTATAAGTCGTTCGTCTCTTTGTATGGAATGGGATAAAAAGACTGTCAACGGTCTAGACATGAGATGATCGGCATTTGTATTCTGTATGCACTCTGTGTTCACTGAATTCACATTTGATTAATGCCGAGCTTTGCGTCCTTTAGATGAAGACATAATTCAAATCTTCAATTAATTGAAATATTAGAGAAAATAAACGCCAAATGTTTTTCTCATAACTTTTATCCGATATTATTATTCGAAGCGATATAACAATAAAAAGATTGGATCGATATTATCCTAAGATTTTCTCCATTCACCTAATATTCATGTCTGTCCTCTATCTTCACATAAGAACATTGAGAGTATTTCTTTGTATTTTCCTCTGTTTTTATTTCTTTTATTGAACAGAAAGCGCAGCACATTCTGTGTTCAGTATTGGATAATAGGGTAAGCAGTCGGACGACATAAAAAACATTTGAATAGTTGTCTATTAATCGAACGGACAATAAAACAGTTGATGGAGTGATTTGAATGAATATAAATTTAAAATAAAAACAAAATTAGGTTTTTCTCTAATTTAAGAGATTGTGAGCATTGATGTCGACATTAATGGAAAACAAATATTAAATAAATTAAGGGACGTAAGGGACGTAACACAACCACAATATCCGATCAAACACTGACATCACTTATCGATAGAATTAGAGCCACATTTATATTATGATATCGTCAGAGAATATATGGATTCGTCTCTCATATGGAGAAACGTAAACCTAAACCTTAACGGCTGTTAATCAGCAAAAGTAATAATAAGCGAACAATAAATATAATTTCGATCGATATTACATTTGAGTTCATTCAATGAATGCTCTCTTTCTTCAAATCTATTATTTTGCTTCTGATTGTAGGCCAAGACTATTGACTAAAGACATTGATTCGCCTTTTCTTTACTTATATGGGTTTCAATTTTAGAGGTCTTAACAAATCATAGTTTGCTTGAGTCGTTTGGAATCAAAATTTTAATAAATAAGAGATCTTTCGATAGATATGAAGTTTCAAAACCAATATATTTTTGTTGGAAAACATTTATTTATTTTTTACTTGAAGTCAAAAATTCAATTTCCTGGAAATTTTTATTCAGAATAATCCGCATATCAATAATGAAAATATATATAATAAGAAAGGGATGAAAAATAAGAAAAATTCAGGCATTCATTCATCATTAATTTGAGCATGCAACAAAATTTATCTGGCTTTTTACAAAATATTGCTTTCAATGGATACCTTCACAAATTCTTTTCTATGGTTCGGCAAATATTTTGCTCAGATTTTATTAATTTTAAATTTTGGCTATTTTTCATTTGAAATAATGGAAATTTATTAGGAATTCCTGGAATTCCTTTTCCACTAATACAACAAATAATGGTTTGGGTTCTCTCTGTTTACTCTCTTTGAGTCTCTCTTTAGAGCACTTGTCATGAAATGAAAGAATATAATCATAAAACGCGATATTGATTTCAACTTCACATTTATCCACTCTTTTGTTTATCTGTTTGTTATATTCAATATAAAAATGGCTCAGAATATAAGTGTTGGCGCACTCTTCTCAACACTAATATAATCCAATTTCTTTATTTGTATTTAATATTTACAAAAACTTTAATACAATTATATGAGAGAAGAGGAGAGAAGTGTTTATTTAGTCGCAACACATAATAAGACTAATCTTTGACTTTTCGCACATCACATCATTTATTGCATTTGAGATCATATTTTTGCTAAACGTCCACCAAATCCAGTATTTGATTGATTCGGTGATGAGGACAACCATAACAAACACAATGAGTTATATAACAAAAAACTGGGAAATAAGTCAGTAGTGATGAAAATGGGAACACACTTCAGATATAGCCTCAGGAAGTGGACGAATGCCTGCACTTTAGCCGATGTTTTATTCTGACATTAACTCTACTGTTGGTAAATACAAGTCTACTCTCCTAATAGATGGACAGACTCTTCGCTCTGACCTCTGATTTTTCTGCTGTTTTGTCGAACAAATTCTGTTCTTCGAAATTGTTTTCGTTAGGACTGAACCCAATTCTGTGTTCAGACATTAGTAGACAATCTCTGACTCTATTTCTATGTTTATTACTTTTCATATATTATGTTGTTTTTTGTCGTATTGCTGTTCCGCCCGAATAACAGCTGCTATACGACAACAAAAAACATTATTTGATCCAACATTTTAGTTAATATTAATATAAAAATAAACAGAACAGACCTAACAGTGCTCTAACACAACATAATATTAGTATTGTTGAAAAGTGTATATAATTATCCTCGACTACAATAATATGATTCGGTTGTGTTTCATATAATATGATATTTTCGATTAAATTCTAACCAAAAATCAATTGTATGTCAGACTATCGCACATCATCTCAATTCCCAGTCGTTTGGCTTATAAAAACAACCGCATAGAATGCATTCGTGTCACCTCAGTCTATGAAGAGT
>JAQGBD010000203.1:0-40885 GCA_034698165.1 Punctoribates punctum | reverse complement strand
TTTACAGAATGTAAAATGTAGTATATAATTTTGGTAACTATACCAACACCCACCCACACACCATAGTTCTCCTAATCCTGATAATTTCAATCAAAGTTCACCTAAAAATGAGGGTAAATGTAGTGATTATGGGTTTTACTTAAACCTTGTTATTATATGTCACTATTTAAAAATTAATCGTGATTGGCCGAATTTACTATATAAGTAGAGATTATCTCAGGCTTTTCATCAGTGAATATGAATTCCTTCAACGTGTTGTATGTTGATACTTTAAGCACCTGTGACGATTATGACATGACAAAAAGACTAACAGTTTATACTTGCTTTGTAAGAAATGTGAAGAAAACAATTGTCAGTATCGGAATATTTTCCTTTGATCAAGAATTGGGGTGTAGAAGACAGAGATATTGTATTGAACTGGAATTTGATGATTTCAAGATTTTGGTTCCTCTAATGGTCGAGGGTGAAGAGTTTTCGAGACCCGTTATTGATTCGAGTGAAAATGCTGAAATAATTTTCAGAAAGTTTTCTGATGAGTTTGCGCTGATCAAACAGTTCTCTCATAAGACTGTTCGGATATGTCTTTCGAGAACGGAAATCAGAAAATTTGCTGGAGCGAAAGATGTTATTATTGAATTATTATCTAAAATGTTTATATAATAAATACTAAGAAATGTATTTATGAAAAATGAAGAATAAAATGAATTTTAAAACCTTATCTGTTTTTTATTTCAATAAATAAATGATTTAATGATCAGAATATATTTCCTTTACGTCATCGTTTAAAAATAAATCGTTATTGGTTGAAATTAAACCTACATTTTCTATATAAGTAGAGATTATCTCTTGCCATTCAACAGTCAAAATGTATTGCGTTAACGTTTTGTATACAAATACAATTAGCACTTGTGACGAATTTGATATGTCTAAAATGCTAACAGTTTTCACTTGGTATGAAAGAGATGTGAAGAAAACTGTTGCTAATATCGCGGTGTTTGGCTTCGATCATGAATCACGTTGTAGAAGACAGAAACAGTTTGTAGACCTGGAATTTGAAGATTTTAAAAATGTGGTTCCTCTAATGCTTGAAGGCAAATCTTTTGAAAGAACATTTAATGATCCTTATGTAAGCTGGGAAGTGAATTTCAGCAAATTTGTTGATAATCCTGATCGTTTTGTGTTAACTAAGAAGTCCACTAAAGAGAAAGAAACGATAGTGCTTTCTAAAGAAGAAATTGAGAAGATTTCAGCTGCTAAGAATGACATAATTGAATTATTAACAAAAATATTCATTTAATTACGTAATTGAAATGTATTTCTTTTGAAAATGGAATAAAATGATTTCAAAACGTAATTAATATTGTTTATTTCATTAAAAAAGCACGCGAATTTTTGATGATTCCAAACGTGAAACGTAATTTATTTCTATAAACTGTATAAAACAACTCATATATTTAATGTGTCTTGTGATCAGTAAGAATGATGTCATACTTTTAGCGTGACTTTTTGATGATTATTGATTCTATTGGTTCTGATCAACCCCAATAAAAGTATAAATTCAAGTGTCTTGACTGAATTTCTTCAGAGTATTACAATGTCGTTCAAAGTTGAATACAAGAAGACTTTCGCTAATAATGGGATGTTTAAAAAAATTATTTGTATAAAGTCTTATGAGAAGAATAACGAAAAGAATTTTAATGTCGATATTCGACTGATGATTTTGAAGAACGATGAGACAAAGATATTTACGCGTAAAGGCGTAAATATGCCCTATGAAGTGTTTCAGTCAATTTTGAATCGTCTGATCGAAGGATCACCGTTTAATTCCGTTTATGAAAGATTTGGTGAAGAAATTGAGATAAAATTCAATTCGGTGCCGGAAAAGCCTTATCTATTTGAATTGAGTAAAGTGATTGGCGATAAAACTGTTGGGATCAACCTTATGCAGAGAGATTTGAATAAACTCGGTTCCTTAAAGGAGGAAATTATTGACGCTGTTTCTAATTAAATTGAAAAATGTATTTTGAATGAATAAAATGAATTTATTGAACCAAATTGTTTTATTTTATTTAATATATGTTGTTTGAAAATAAATGAATTCAAATATTGTTCAAAAGACTTTATTCATCAATAAATTTAATTTTATCGGTGTACTTATTTAAATAAGGCAACAAAGCATTAAAATAATTTTCTCTCATTATAAGAAGTTTCTCCATAATAAAATCTAAATCATAATTAATTTTAATTCTGATTATATCGTCTTCGAAAGCGCTATAAATTAGGAGTATTCCAGAATCCAAATTAGATACAGCGAGTTGATGCTGAATCTGTAGATAATAACTACTCCATTTCTTCAAGATATATTCAGTGCGATTTCCGTTTATAAATCGGGATATGCCTCTACGACCTGCGACCCCAGATTGAAACCAATTTTTGAAAGTGTTGTTCTTAAGGTATCCGAAGCTTTTCACCTCAATTAACTTCAACACGACGTCATCTTTAACCACCAACCCATCAGGGCGAGCGCTCAAAAAAGGCAATTTCAAATTGAACAGACCTTTGCACTGCTTGACTTTGTAGAAGCCATTATATCTTCGAGTCCACAATTCGATAGCTCTTGATTCATATTTGAGGTTTTCCTCCGTTAAACGTCTCGGCTTTGTACTTGGAGGATTCTTTTCATTCGGAATCCGAACAGCTCGTGAAACGAAGGCTCCTTTCAGCTCTTCGTCCAAAACATATTTTACTTCTTTAACGAAATGTTCAGCCGTTGAAGAAGTAATAGCCGTCCTAATATTCAATTTGGCCCTCACCTCGGGACCATTCTTGAGGATATCATATATCCCGACGGAGTCGACGGCGTAGTTATAATTGACCATACGTGTTATTCGACCCTTGATCATCACTCGATTGAAACCAGTCAATGGGGTTTTCTTCATCGTCTCCATAAGAGAAATTATCTCGTAATTATTGAGTTTTTCCATTGCACTCGATAACGAAACTGATGAGTTTTTTAAAACGGAGCCGGCTTTTTATACGATTTCTGAGAGTCACTTTTTAAAAAAAAAGTCATTTTTTATTACGATTTTGATCATTAATCTTGTTAAACTTCTGGAAAATACTGGTTAATACTGGTAAATACTGGTAAATACGTCTCATTTATCATTTGAAATCATGTTAAATCACTTTAAAATACGTCATTCATTGCTAAGCAACTGTTATCTGCTTATCATAAATGACTGAAATTAGATAATTCATCATTTTTTATTCTTGAGAATCTGATTGGATTAAATGAAGAGTCAAAATCTGACTGAGCATCTATAAAAAGAATCAAAGTTTCAGTTCCAATCATTATGAGAGAAGTTAAGGTTAAAAGAACGAATATTTGTGCGAAATTCTCGACGAACTGTTGTTTGGATTTAAAAGATATTTTCGAAAATAATCAGTTTATTATCTTTTCCACCAAGAAGTTGAACAGGAGACGGTTTCCAGCATTGATTGCTAAATATTGTGAAACGAAACTAACTTTCCTGATATTTGAAAGTGGAAATATTATCTTGGTTGGAGGTAAAAGGATTAAACAGTTGAAAGACGCTGCTTTCGACTTTGTCTTCTGTTTAAATCTGTTATTAAATGCATGTGCGTCGGTAAAACAGTTCCGAGTCACCAATATTTGCGCATCGCTTGATACTAAAAAACCAATTGACTTGATTAAATTTGCTAATAAATATAAAGTCGGTTCTTCTTTGGATTTTGAGTTATTTGTCAATCTCCAATTTGTACAAAACGGATAAAATTTTGTTTTAACACATACCTGAAAGGTGTTCGGAGTCGGCTTTAAAAGTAAGAAAGCTATTAAAGAAGAGTTTGAAGCAATTGTTTACAAGATCAATCATGTCCGAAAGATTGAGCACAGAAATGGCTGAAAGACTGATATTCGAGGCGTTACAGTTTGCTGTAAAGGAAGATAATAAATGGTATAAAGATGAAGACGTCGAAGTTTATTTCAATGATTAGGGTGTGATACACTATGAGAAGAAAATCGATAAATCTGAAAAAAGATTTAACAAAGGCATATATCGAATGTATATCGAAAGTAGTTTATCAAGAACTGCTCAATTAATAACCAAGTTTTTTGTGTCAAGAGGGTTTCATGTGGCTTGTAGACCGTTCTATTTACCTAATCGTGCAATGACAATTTCAGTTTATTGCAAATCTGATGACTTTAATTTTGAGTGTACATGTCTTGGAAAATGGTTTTCTGTGAACTGGACTCGATGCGTGGGTGCTCCTTACATTCCACCACTACCTTGCAAGAATTGTAGAGGCGAAAATCTGTTTTCTATGAGATTAGTTCTAGTAGGCAATTTCTTCGCTGGAATGTCTAGTTATGTGGATGAAGTGCCAAAAAACGCTCGTGAAGTTCCCTATTCTTTTTTGAAATTGGATAATATTATACCTTGTTCGATTGAGTAATTATGTTATAAAAGAAAATATAAAAAATGAACTGTAAATAACAATTTCAATAAAAATAAATGGAATTTATTTTGAAAATCATCAAAAATATGTTTGTTTTCTTATTTCTATTCGTGATTTCTCTATATTTATGCGCGATTTATAATTTACTGACTAAGATCCGCGTTTATGATCTTAGACTGCTGTCGAATAAACTTGCAGAAAGTGAGAGTGGATATAAAATTATGGCTTCCGCAGATCCACCAATAAATTGAGAACAGTTGAAAATATTTATGGTTCAAGTAATATTGATGGATGATGATGAAGAGGTTTCATCAAAAAGATCTTAATTAATGAAAATATTTCGATAAATTGAGCCAGAAACCTCAAAATATAAAAAATGAAAAAATGATGGAAACGCCATCTATCGGTATCGGAAATAAAATGAATTATATATTTTTTGATGCGGCTTTTCTAGCCGTGCAATAATAAATTTGTTTGAATTTTCTATCACCATTGGTTCGGAAAATATTGATAAAATACACAAAGCCAAAGCCAAAACTGTGCGCCCTCTAGCGCCTAAACTATGTAATTTTTTTTGAAATTTTTTCAAGAAAATTCTAGCTCAATATGTCTTTTATCTGATGCGTATATTAGAGTCGTTGTAGGTCTTACCATAAGGTCACTGACCTTGGCTTTGACCTTGACAAAATTTTCAAAAGTCATCCGAATCATAAATTTTTGACCCCTAATGGTCACAATTAAAAGTGTCTAACTGGTCCAGGAAAAAAGTTAGGGATTTATACCTTGGTTATATGGGATTTTCAGTGCTATCTTGGTGATATCACATTTTAGTCTTGATTTTAATCTGGACATTTTATCTAGGTCACGTATTGGTCATTAATTATTTGATTTGCGTCAGTACTCTAAATTTTCCATGAATTTTAATTTAAATCAATTAATCAATTTAAAAATTTCCCCCAAATAACGGTTTTTTCCAAAATAACCCACCAAAAAATGACCATGAGACTAGTATATAAGACCCATAAATTTTTCGAAAAAATCAGTTGGAAACGAGGATTCATCAAGAAGTAAAATGGCGATTACTCGGCTAATGGTCAAAGAGGGCAGAAGTGGTCCCTATAAACGCCCCCTGTTGGAGAAAAAACCTGCCGTCTGCTGCATCGTATGCCTCGAGAAGTTGGAACGTGGGGACTCTCACCGACTCTGCTGCGGTCACCGTGGTCATCCCCTATGTCTGGCCTAGTGGCACAATCATCGGCGGACAGCTTATTTGGTGGGCGACACCGATGAAGATTTCGCGACATGCCCGCTTTGTAGAGCCGTAACGGTGAAGTTCCCACCGCTACATTATAAAAATGTCCTTTGGGACCAACTACCAGATGATGTGGTAGTTGTTCCAGCATCAATTTATTATTCATTTTAAATAAAATATTATTTTAATAAAGAGAATTGCTTTTTCCAATTTATTTGAAAATTTTCACCGCTGTTAATAAAGAGAAACATGGGTTGGGTGGTGGGCTCTGCCCTATTTCACCCCTGGTCGGCAGAGTCTGCCCTGTTACGTACACCCTTACTACTATTTACCATTCGGTTAGATTTGTGGAAAATCAAAGGAAAACATACTTTGGATCACATAATTAATTTATGTGTGGACTTCAATAACATTTCGTTAAAGCACTTCATTATATTCGAAATCATAAACAACACAAATGTTCCGAATTATTTCAATCTTTCCGAATCCATACAATTGAATGGCGACCATTATGTCATTCACTCAGCCCTTATCCGTTATCTGGAAGGCACTGACCTCGATATTCCCCATTTGTCAGCAATCATTAAAAGAGACGACCAGTTCATCGAATTGAATGACATCGATGTCATCAAAACCACTGATTTCGTTGGTCTTATCGAATCGTTCGCTCAAATAATTGTTTTTAAAAAAGTTTCTGAATATTAAATCTTTTTATTAATTAAAGAGTTCTTTGAATAAAAAAGTGTTCTAGTTAATTCCTTTCCACTTGTCGTGGAACAGTTGTATGGCTTGGGTCACGACAGGTGGGGGATATTGTAGGTTGGAACTGGGGTAGGGGATTAGGTGGATCATATCCCCCATAGTAACTTGCATATTTCTCAAAAAACGGCCAAACTCAGATTATCCCTCTGGGGGATATCGGGAGGTTTTAGGGTAGTGTAATTTTACATTTGGCAATTTAGCATGGTGCTTTTTTGTAATTTTCTTAAATACAAATTCTTGATGAAAAAGTCATTTATTAAGAGACGACATTAATGAATGAAATCAATGTTTTTATTTTTTGTATTATTTTTGGTATTTGACAACAATTGTGACAATCGGTGACTCTTCGCCACTATTTGTCATCTGATCTCTGATTGTAATCATTGATTGAATCATTGATTTTCGTCTTTTTATAATTTAAACCTTAATTCAAAGAAAACTAAAATGTATTTGATTTGTGAACACAAACTATGGCTGAAAACAAATAATTTATTGCTTCAAATATTTCTAATGTTTTGTATTTTTACTGAATGTGAGCAAAGATTTTCGGAAATAATTGATTTTCTCAATAATTAAATCAATTGTTTTAATTGCAGTCAATCGAGTGAATGGAGGCAATGGAGGGAATGGCGATCGAATCAAATCCAAGATATATGAATCAATTGAAAGCAAACACTTCTGCTTCCGAAGACTTAATGGCAGTCATCAGATTGGATGCAATAGTATTATAATTACCAGTCTTTCAACAAATGATTACTTTTGTCACTAAATTATAGCCAAAGAGAGCGGAAACGTTGGAGTCGTTTATCTCATTAAATCAGAAGAAGATATGACTCATGTATTGAAAAGTGGCGGACAATCGCCTTATATGGCAGTCATTACTCCCAAAGATTTCAATCTGTAAGACATTTCTTAATTTGATTTTTATCTGAATTATCGTTTTTGTAGCAAAACTTTGGTCAGATTCAAAGAATCGTCGGATCGAATCAGTGGTCTCTTGATTGTTGACTTCGATGAGAAGAACAGAACTGAGCTTAAGTTCTTGTCATCGGACAAGTCCTGTCCCAACGAAAACTTTGATCTCTATGTCAATGATAGTACATATGGTCACTGCCGTCAACAGGAGTGGAACGCAGAAGACAATCAGCATAATGAGGGTTTAATGTTCTACGACTGGCCGTTCCCTATATTCTTAATCACAAACCAAAGTCAAGTCAATAGCATTAAAGAGGTATTTGATTCTCGAAAAATACACCAAAAATATAGAATCACTGTTAGGGAGAGGTTTACCTTAGATTATATACCCTATCAGCTATGATCATGTGAGCAGGGTCATTCAAGTGAATCACCAAATGTCAGTCAATTTATATTGAGTTCGGTTTTGACTTATTCTCAATGATTGCGGCACTTCTGTGGCCAACAAATTCTATTTAATTCAATCTATTTGTCTTTAATTTAGTGTTTCAGTCGGTTTGGAGGACCCGATTGGCCGCTCTGTGCCATTCAGTTGGAGGCACCCATGAATGCCGCCAAAGATTCAGTTACTTGTCTGAGAAGAAGTGCTTATTCCAGGAATTCTTATTCTTTAACTCAAAGTGAGTAATGTTTTGATTTATTGTTTATTTGTATTAATAAGCGTTTAATATAAACGAAGCCCTGTTTTGTGACCCTTTGGGCGGACACAATATAATCACCACTTTATTGGAGACGTCGCGAAATGAATCCATAAATAATAAGTCAATTGTCGTTTTGTCGGCCCGTTTGGACTCATTTTCAATGTTCGACAACATATCGCCCGGTGCTGACTCTGCCCTCACATCTGTTGTGACCCTTCTTTCAGTGGCCGACACTTTGAATAAAATTAAGACTGAGATCAGACAGAAGTCAGATAAGAAAAACCTTTTATTTGGTCTCTTCGATGGCGAGGCCTTTGATTACATTGGCTCCAGTCGTGTGGCTTATGATATGAGCGCCGGTATGTTTCCATTTGATCCGGAATTGGGTATTGACCTTGCTCAAATCAGAAGTCACCACTTTTCTCATTTCATTGAATTGAGTCAATTGGCTGACCATAACTCAGACAACAAACTTTGGATTCATAAAAATGACATCAAATCCCAAAGTTTGGTAGACGTGATCAAAGAGAGCGCACAGGGAAGTGACCTAATCGTGTCAAGTATTGATAGTAAACAAGCCCTTCCACCGGCGTCTCTCCAGACCTTCTTAAAAAAGGAACCGACTTTGACCGGAGTTGTTGTGACTAATCATCGAAACGAATTCTCGAATAAGTTTTATAATAGTTTTTACGATGACTTCAATTATAATAATGAAAGTGATTCCAAATTATCCAAAAGACTGACACAAATCTCAACCATAATATCGAAAACCATTTTCATGTTATTAACAAATCAAAGCAATCCTTCGATTGAAGCAAATGAAACCTTAGTTAAAGATCTACTTTACTGTTATTTGCGATCTCCGGCCTGTCCTCTATTCAGATATGTGTCGCCTGACCTTACATTCAGTAGCCGTAAGTTTATCTCTTATTTGACTCTTGACAATGAGTTGATCTAATATTTTGTAGAAACGATGGAACCGTTGCCCACTTATGTCGGAGTATTTAATTCGCTGTCACTTTCTTATACGTCTCGTCTATTGACTCACAAGTCATTAGTGTATTTGACCGGAGATATTGTCACCAAATCCAAGAGTCAATGCCCGCAAACAAACGAGAGTCAGGTTAGTGGCAAAGGCAGGGACTCTATCGCTCGGTTGACATTTTGATTTTGTAGGGCAACTCATTCTATTGGATGACCAGTGGATCGGACGGCATATGTGTTAGATCTCAAGCAAAGAGGTTGTCGGCTATTTCTCCGGCCTTTTCTGACAATGGTTTAGACGGAGTTATTCGTGACTCTCATCTCTACTCGACGTGGACTGAGAGTCAATGGAAGAGTGTGACGGCCCGTATGTTCTTAATGCCGAGTGCTCTCCAACAGTGGTTAACTCTTATTACTGGTCTCATTGTTTTGTTGCTTTCCTTCCTTTTTGTATACTTTTTAGATATGAAATCGCAGTTAATTTTCAATCAAAATAATGATATATTTGGAGAGCAGACACTGGCTGTCGGCTGTTAGGGGCTGTCAGGGGCTGTTAAATAACCCATAACTTTGGTTTTACCACTCATTCAAATCAATTTACAAAATCCTTTATTTAAAATCTCCAGAATTAAGGCTAAAAATGCAAACTTAAGTGTTTTTTCGCCCAAAACATCGCAAATGAAATTATTGTTCATTTTTTGTTAACTTTAATCCGTTTTTCATTATTGAGTGACTATTTTGATGACCAAATGTAAGACTAGTCAGGAATGTCTCCCTTTATATAATACTTTAATAACCATTTCTCTTAATTTATTTGAATACATAATTTCAATAAAAAATAACTGTTTTTTCGAGTAAAAAAGGTCAGACATATACCTGAATCGAGGGCTGACTTCTAATCAACCATTTCTATAGAGTGGATCAGTTCTCTGATCTGTGATTTTCAATTGAGAGAGAGTGGCATCAATTGACTGCCAATATATCAGTCATATGAGACATATGGTTGAATGTGGCAAACAACTAATTATTTGGTCAATTAGGCAAGGGTATTAATTACATTGTGTGAAGGAATGGAGAGGAGAGATGATGAGCAAGGGCAAATCATGGCAATTGGTGGTAATATCGAGACGTATTTGTTGAGAGAGTATTGTTTGGTGTCATTGAGTGTTGGTATCACTCAATAGCTTTGAGTGATATTCAGTGAAATACATTCATGTATTCAGATATTGAGCCATAGATTGAGTGTTTTGTTTGACTTTGTACTCGATATCAACTGATGTCGATTACCATTAATGGCTGTCAATAACAGCCACAATCAGATGAGTACAAGTGTTCAGTCTCTACGTCCAAAAGCAATGACGAGCGGCCAGTCTTCGGCCAACACAATGACCAACATATCGGCGCTGTTCACACGTATTCAACAGTCTCTTAGTGACGCCATGTCCACTCCCAAGTTCATTATAGACAAGAGAACTATTGAGAAGACTTGGAAACTAATGGATAAAGTGGTGAAGTTGTGTCAGCACTCGAAGATGAATCTGAAGAATTCTCCGCCATTTATATTAGACATATTACCCGACACTTACCAACACTTGCGGACTATCTATAGTAGACATGAAGACAAAATGCATTTACTCAACGATAACGAATACTTCCGTATATTTATTGATAACTTAAACCGAAAGTGTAAACAAGCGATCAAACTATTCAAAGAGGGAAAGGAGAAGATGTTCGACGAGTCCAGTCATTATCGCCGAAATCTGACCAAATTGTCGCTTGTCTTCAATCACATGCTCTCAGAACTGAAGGCTGTCTTTCCAAACGGCAATTTTGCCGCAGAAAACTTCCGGATCACCAAATCTGATGCCAATGACTTCTGGAAATCGGCGTTTGGGGACAGGTATACAAACCCTGTGTTATTCTCATATCTGCCACTTATCATAGATTTACTATCAATTGGTTCAATCAAATCACTCCAAACTTTATAAGGCATTCCTTATTACTCCTTATTTTCTTTCCAAATCATTATTCCCTAAATTGGGAGTTAATTATCAATTAATTATATGAGCACTACATTAGACCCTCCATTAGACCCTCCATTAGACCCTTCATTAGACTCCCGAAAGACCTCCGATAGACGAAACCAATATTTGAGTTGAATCTGGTCTTAATTGTAATCGTGCCTCAATTGTGCCTCAATTGTACCTGCTCCATTTTGCTTCTCATTGCTTTTGATTCTCTTGATTATTGAAAACTTAAAATATTTAAAATGAAGATAAAAAGTCGAATATAATAAAGATTTGGCTCTCATTGAAAATAATCTCTGAGTTAACAAATGATTGAAGGGTTTTACTGTTACTTCCGGCCCTCTCCCGGCCCTCTTTATCCTGTCCTCTGCTTTTGAAGGGAAGCAGTTGTTTTGTCTTCCTTTCCATATAGTTATATATATCGAGCTTTTGACGCATTAATTGTGAAAATGTCGTCAATTCTGATAATTGATTTCATATCAATTGAAGTCATTTCCCAAACTATTATTTGTTTATTCGTCGGTCTCTTTAAGTGTTTGTCTTTCACCCAAATAACCACTTTCTGAGCGAATTTCACAAATAATTATTGAAAAAGACATACAGTAAAGAGATTCTCAAATTAGAGCCAAATTGTTAGCTAAGAAGTCCTGATTCGGGACTAATTTTCAGTTTCTAAGGAGTTTTAATTCCGCGGTTTTCTCAGTTAAAACTGAGCCAAATATCATTTGAAAGGCATAACCGACATAACAGACAAATCATTTAAAATGAAATTTTGAGAAAAATTCAGTTATTTAACCAAAACTTCTTAGACTCGATCAAAATTAGAGAAATTCATGTCTTCAATTCACAAGTTTTCAAATTAATCTTGCTCAAATAGAGCTCTGACATTAGAACATTTTTTGTGTATTTATCTCATGAATTGACTAAATGATTATTATTATAGGAAAGGGTGTATTAATATGTTTTTTGATTAAACAGAACAATAGTTCCGTGGCGTGTATTTCGGCAGACTTTGCATCAGATCCATGCAATCAGTTCTGGTTTGGAGGCGATGGCACTCAAGTCAACGATAGACCTGACCTGTAATGACTATATCTCTAACTTTGAGTTCGATGTCTTCACGCGGTATATACCACTCCTATGCGTAACTCGAATGCCATTAATTGAGTTAATGTAATGTATTTGAACCCTCAGTTTATTCCAACCCTGGTCTACGTTACTAAGAAATTGGCAAATCCTTGCGGTCACACATCCGGGTTATGTGGCGTTCCTCACTTATGACGAAGTGAAAGCCCGTCTACAAAAGTATATAAACAAGCCAGGCAGTTATGTCTTTCGCTTGAGTTGCACTCGTCTCGGACAGTGGGCCATTGGTTATGTCACTCCCGACGGCAATATTTTACAAACCATTCCACAAAATAAGTCTTTATGTCAGGCACTCCTCGATGGCTACAGAGAGGGATTGTATGTCTTCTCCATAAACAACACTTTTATTGATTGTTTCCAAATATTTCAGTTATTTATATCCTGACGGCCGTAATGTCAACCCTGACCTCACGTGGGCGGTGATGGCCACTCCCGAAGATCACATACGAGTAACTCAGGAACAGTACGAACTTTACTGTGAAATGGGCTCTACTTTTCAATTATGTAAAATTTGTGCCGAAAATGACAAAGACATTCGTATTGAGCCCTGCGGTCATCTCCTCTGCACCCCTTGTCTTACTTCATGGCAGGTGAGCCACAAATCTGTTAAATGATTTAAGCAAGCACATACTAGCACACACTTACACACCTTTCTATTACTTAATTCTTGTTGTTCACCATTTTAATGAATCTTTTAAAATCAGGATTCTGAAGGACAGGGCTGTCCTTTTTGTAGAGCTGAAATCAAAGGCACCGAGCAAGTAGTTGTCGATCCTTTTGATCCAATGGGAAGGCATACCATCCGTTGCATCGATGACATGAATAGTGCCACCAATTTGTTAGACTTAGACGACGACGAAAACTGTTTTGAGGTTTGATTTGTTTACCACTTCTTATAATTTATAAATTTCTAACCAATGGTCACAACGGTAACCTCCATAACAACAATGAGCAGACTATGGCCAGACTGTGCCCATAATGAGCTCTTCGATTCTCTCCTTTCTTTAGATTATCTCAATTTCTTTGAATTGAATTAATGATTGTTTTTATAAATTTTTGTTTTCTTTTTTATAGGACGGCATGAAATGATTGAATGAATGGTTTTATTGATATTTAATTTATTTTGATTTTCATTCATTAACTCATATTTTAATTTATATAACAATCGTTCAAATGATCGCTCAATCAATCAAATCAATGGTTTGGTCCTCGAATGCACTCAACCTTTTTGTAACCTTTTTGTTGTGCAATAATTTGTATTCAAAGTTAATATAGTTTTGTACTTCCAATGGGTTTCATATAATCGGATCATTTGATCGACGAATTGAGTTTTGAATTGTTTACAGTGAATACAGTGTTTATACTTTTGTTTATATACCGATCCGTATACCGATCCGATCCAATGTAACCAATTTGGATGTCTTTCTAACAAATGGATTAACCATTTAATCGACGCATTATGTGTTTACTCCAAATATGATTCTCGAGTTAGGCCTCAAATTTGTACGGTTTTAGTGGTCAGACCCGAACCTCCTATTAGTGGATGTTTAAAGTGAGAACATAATGCCATATAATGCCAAGATTCAATTTGTTTGAATGTGATTTCATTTGAAATTCTAAACTAATTATGTTATCGATTGCCTGAACTACTGATTGTGATTCCATTGATTGCCAAATATATTAAAATATTTTTTCAAATTATCTTTTGTTTGTTTTATTCAAAATTATTATTTAAGACCTCCAAGAGTCACACCCCGACCAACATCCAGACCTATTTAAGTGTTTGTTTAAAAATTATTAACAGTTCTATTAGTTATTACTCTCTGAACTTTACAGTAATGACAAATTTAAACTAGATCATCTTTGTTTTTCATCATTACAATCCCCTAAAAACTATATGTCTGTGAAGTGATGCTATTTTTGGCCAAAAGCGATCAACACTGAGAACCCTGAGCCCAGTCTATCGATAATTAATTTTTTTGATGACTTTATTAAAAATTGACTCCAAATGAATATAAAACGATTAAAAGAAAAAGTTTTGATTTCTATATCCCATCGATTTGTAACTGTTTTAGGATCCGAATACATGGACGGCATCACTACAAGCTCTGGCACTTATTCCTAGAATTTCAGACTCCAACAGAGTAAGTGTTCTAACAATTTGGGTTCCCTGGGAGGGGAGGTCAGGGCTACGCTTTGGGCTCATTTGCAGTAAATCACTGATAAACTGGGGTTTGAATTAAATAACTTTATTATAAAGTTTTGTTTTTTTTTGTCAGCAGTCAGTCTCTCCTCAATGTTCTCCTCAAACAAACCGAAAGCAAGCGATTCAGCATAAACTCCAACTTCAATGTCCAACTGTTCCTCTTATACCGGCCCCTCCTATACCCCCTCGACGACAGTCTCCAATTTCAACACCACACCAGTCTCCGGGGGTTTCTCCAAAACACTTAAATTTGGTGAAAGAAAGCAATAAAATCAAAATAACCAAAACCTTGACTCAAATCAAAGACAAGGATAGAAAGGAGAAGACTATTGACTCTAATAATCGAATGGATAGCAATCTCTGGCTTCAAACCAATAGAGTTGAGACCCTGAGTGCACCGGCAATGGTGTTCGGTACTTGGCCAGGGGCAGCTCCCAATTCTGTTGTCTCGATTCAAGGGACGGGAGTGACCCAATCGGCGTCGACATCGCCCACCAATATTATCGTTACCTCTCCTTTGACTCAAAGACATATTCCGTCGACAATTCAAAAGCCGAGTTCACCGCAAATATGTGCACAAAATTTGAGTACAAATCCAATGTTTAATATAAACGCTTCTATCGAAGCAAATGAGTCCACAGAAGATGAGAGCCATGAAGAGCACAGTTATGCCAACACTCATCTCAACCGTAATATTCTTAAAGATCTGATTTGCTTTCATTTGATATACTAATTGTTTTTAGCGATCGAAAGGACTCCAGAATGCGATCCAATTCAGAGCTCATCCTTTTCATCAACGAATTCTTCCTCATCATCGCCATCAACGATATCATTAAAATCAGACAAAAAGTAAGTTTACGGATATTTTTCTCTTTTTCTTCAATAAAACAAACTTATGATCAGATTTTTCAGAAACAGGCACTGAAAAAGCCCAATAGAAAGTAGATCTGAGCAAGATAGCTTAGATAGTTTAGACCACGAGTTAATTGAATGGTATGTTTACTCAATTTCAGCCCTAATTCTCCGACAATGGCTTTTGGAACGACTATAATAGAGAGCAAAGAGAACGATGGCGTCAGTTATATAAACCTTCAAATGGATTATATCTCTCAACTAATTTCTGAGGGCTATTGTCAACAATCGGTGATCAGAGCTCTTGGAATAGCAAAGAATGACTTACAGATGGCTCGCGATATACTTCACGAGTTTGTCTCCAAATCTAATTTAACGAATTGAAGAGTTTTTTAAACAATTGATTGCTTTTGAAAATTAGTTATTTTAATAAAAAAGAGTATTTTATTCAAATCAATGGATCACTAATTGACTCAAATTTGAAATAACTATACTTTACTCGATATTCACTTGTTTTCCAATTATCGGCAGTTTGTTGACCATTATTGAGACTAATGTGAGCAGACGGTCATCATTGACATCATTGGCAGTGGAGGGCCATCGAGTTGAGTCCTAATAACTCGTTTTATAAGAGAATTACACGAATGGAAAAAATATTTATTGAGAAATGAGTTCTCTCTCTAACCGTTGACCTCATGAGTAATACAATTTAGTTATCTTCTAATAAAATGAGATAAGAGCTAAACATCTGAATAAATTGAATGACGAGCTATCCCTGTGTGGGCTCAGACTGAGCTCAGGTGGAAAATCAGTGAAAATATTTATATTAATACACAGTTAACGACAAAATTGTAAATAAATGAGAAATAATATTAATAAGTATTTCCTCGGATTTGGGTTTAATTAAGAAAAATTGTTTATCAGTTCCACAGATCTTCAGTTCTCCCAAATTTGAATAACAATGAACTGAAACAAAAACAAACATTAATACAAAGATATTGTCGTCGAAGTCATACCCAATGAAAATGAGAGCGTTTTGAAAGAATATTCCGATCCCAGGATAGACAGTATTAGCGCCGGGAATCACATATACACCGAATAATATCCAAACGCTTGCAATAACTGATCCGAAGCCTAAGACGAAGCCAATGAAAAGCCAAATTCTGGCCGCTGTTTGTCCGAAGACACCACTGGAATAGGCATCACCTCTGATGTGTCCGTTGGAGACGGCGTTTATCCTTAAAATCAATTGAAACATAAGTTAAACACAAATTCAGAGCAAATCATTGTTTACATAAACAGCGAAAGAGTTCCTAAGACTCCGCAGACATGATATGCGTTATTGAAGTCAATGGCGTTCGTATATCGGGCAGAGATGTCAATAATAACCCACCAGCCCGTGAAGAAAGCACTTCCCGCACATATCGAGGCCAATGCGTTCCTCTTTTCGCCCAAATCCAACCATTCCGGTCGTGTTATCTGAATGTTGTCCAAACATCCGGCCATTGATTACAAACGATTTGTTGACTTTAAATGCAATTAAATAATAACCAAATATTGAAAATGCAATCAAATGTCAACTCTTTTCTGATCGCAATAAACTATGTATTCATATATTAATAACAACACAACAAAAGGACAAAACAATTAACGTATTTCTCAGTCCATTTAGTTCTCAATTTCGTCAAATGTTTGAACCCTTAATATTGTCTCAAATACAGTATTAAAGTCTCTCTAATATTGCAAACATTTGTAGAGACCTCTAAACACCTCTAAACACCTCTATAGAGCTTTAAAAGTGTTTTCCATATTATTATCAAAAATAAGATATTCTTAAAACCAATTCAATAGAAAATCAATCAATTTTTCAATTAATTCAGTATTCAATCGTTTTATCTCTTTTCTCAAAATGAATTCTTTGGGAAATATAGGCTTAAAAACAGGTATTTTCATAAAAAAGGTCACAATTTGAGGGAATTTCATAGAAAATTGTAATTTGTTTGCAGTGATGGCCAACAAATGGCAATTCTCCAGACTCTCCACAAACCTATTGATCGGATCAATCAATTGCTGCAAAAGAGATACTCAAAAACATATTTCATCTTTGATTAGCAGAAAGACGAATGTTGTGGTCAGCGGAGGGCTATCCCAACGTCTATCCCAACGTCTATCCCAACGGCTATCGATCCAAACGAGTTCCCAATTGTCTCAAACAGAAGTGAGCGGACAGACGACCGGTTCTCACAATCACTCAAAGTTGTGGTCTTTGGAAAGGTATCTATCATTAGGTTTGTTGGCAGTGATTCCGGTGTCGTTTATGGTGACCACACCAGCTCTGGACTATCTGTTAGCCCTGTCTCTGGTCACTCACATCCATTGGGGTATTGAAGCCATTGTTGTCGATTACATACGGCCCGCAATCTTCGGCAAAGTCATACCCAAGTTGGCCATAGCCTACGTGTATGTGCTGTCGATCTTAGCCCTGTCCGGTCTCTTCTATTTCAACTACACAGACGTCGGACTAACGAATGCCATCCGAATGATCGCAAAAATCTAAATTCAATTCTTATTTAGAGAGAAATAAATAGTGACTTATATTTGATTTTTTCTCCAATTATTACAATTAATCACTAAAAAGGAAACACTTATTGTCTGTAGAATCGACTCTAATATTGATTTTAACCAAAAGTTCAAATAAATTCAAATAAATTATTCATTGGCTCCGAACTGATCCAAAACCAAACAATATTTAAATTTAAAACCATTTTCTCTTTTATTTAATAACAAATGAAAATATAATTTTCAATCAATGAGTCGTCTGTTCGACAATTGGATGCGTTAATTGATGACAATTAAGTGATATTAATATTCTGTTTAGGAGTTTCTCTGTTAGTCTGTTCCACGTTTTCCACATAAAACCGATTAATGGCTTCCCATTGTTTAGACCGAAGGAGTATATGATTTCGCTTTGATTTAATATAATCGACCGCTTCTTTCGGTTCCCAGTCGTGTCTCTAAACAAGTATTCGCATCAAATCAGATGAAAGTATTAAAGAGTATCCCTTTTGTGGGGAACAGAGGGTTAGAGTGACTCACTTTCATGAGATAACAGGCGACGAGAGTTGCACTTCGGGTGCGACCGGCTTTGCAGTGGACGTAAACACTATTATTGCTGCCATTAAACTGTTCAATGAAAGCAACCCCTCTCCTCAGTTTGTCCTGAGTGGGGGCGTGTAATATGTCTGCGGTATTCAACTGCAAGAACTGAATTGCCATCCGTTGCCACTCAGGTCTAGTGGTGACCCAGAATCTCAATTCGAAGTCTTCGTTCATAGAGATCACTCCTCTCACCCTTTCTTCGTCTATAAGCTGTTAAATTAGGTGATTATCGAGTGTCCAACGATTTGTCAAAACTAAATACCTGTTGAGTTATAGTCCTGAAGGGAAGGGCCCCCAGAATAACATTATCGTCGATTCTGTCGAACCAATTCCTTTTGGATATCTTAGACATAAACACATTATAGAAAAGCGTCGGATAGAAAGTCACTCTTCCGAACATGTCTACCAAGCATTGACCAAGCAGATTCTTTACTTTCAATTAACACAAAACCAATGTTTTCTTTCAAAGTTGACCTCAACAGTGACGAAGACAGTGACGAAGACAGTGACCGACTATCAACTCATCACTCATTGGATCACTTGTTTGACAGCATTACTGATTCACAAATTCTCACTAAAAATAACTATTTATTTACTCAAAAAAAGTGTCAAATAATGAGAAATATTTGAAATAATTGACATTTAATTCAATTTATTATAGTTTAAGAAAAATATATAAAAATTTTTATAATTAAAAACACTTCAAAATAATCGTCAAAATAATTAAATTAATTGTTTTGAAGCAAACATTTTTCACGTCATTAGTGTTTTAAATCAAATACAAGTAATTCACAATAATATGTTCATAATATGATCTTGATAATTCATTATGAATATCAGTTTCAAATTGAGATTTGAAGCATAGAAACTAGGCATTTCTTGGAAAATCAATCAAATTTCGTAACAATAATTATTTTCTGAAGATTTCAAACAAGTTCATTCTGTAGATTGAATAGGAAAATAAGTACCGGGAATATACTGTAAATCGCTGTACTGTGATCTGATGTTATCAAGATTGTTTTGATAACTTAATAGAAGATCACATTTTGTTGATAACAATTGTAGGAAATAATGGGTTCGTTAAGAATACTCGTCGGCTGTAAACGTGTTATCGATTATGCGGTTAAAGTGAGTCTTAATATACTCTTTATTTTGTTTACTAAACATTGTCTCAGATTCGGGTAAAACCCGACAAAAGAGGAGTAATTACCGAAGGCATCAAACACTCACTGAATCCCTTCGATGAAATCGCTGTCGAAGAAGCGGTTCGACTGAAAGAGAAAAAGTTGGCCACAGAAATATTGGCGGTCAGTGTTGGACCAAATCAATGTCAGGAAACGCTGCGCACAGCTCTGGCTATGGGTTGCGATAAAGCCATTCATGTGGACATTGATGACAAAAGTTATCAAACTTTACAACCGATTCATGTCTCGAAAATATTGGCCAAATTGGCCGAAGAACACAAAATCGATTTAATAATTGTTGGCAAACAAGCCATTGATGACGACTCCAACAGTTCGGCTCAGATGACAGCCGCCCACTTGGGATGGCCTCAGGCCACTAATGCATCCAAAGTAGAAGTGGACGGCAATAAAGTTGTGGTCACCCGTGAAGTTGATGGCGGACTCGAAACAGTTGGCTATAATCTGCCGGTTGTTGTCAGCGCTGATCTTCGGCTGAATGAACCGCGTTATGCAACTCTTCCTAATATTATGGTAACTTTTTTATCTCTTTTCCATTTTTAAAATTTCATTTATATTTTAATAGAAAGCAAAGAAGAAACCGATTGATAAGAAAAAGGCCTCAGATTTGGGCGTTGATGTCAGCCCCAGAATAGAGATCTTATCCGTTGAAGATCCGCCTCAACGAGAATCAGGTGTAAAAGTAGAATCAGTGGACCAGTTATTGACAAAACTCAAGGAATTCGGAAGAATCTGATTCACCACTCAATGCAATCATTGATTTTAAAATTTATTTTTTCTCAAAATTTTTTGATTTTTTGGTACATTTTATGGAATTATTATAAATAAAAGTCAACAATAATTGTGTTAAATACAGTTGTCTCAGGACTCAGGACTCAGGTCTCAAGTCTCGGGTAATCCAAATATGATCTCATTTTGAAAAAGTTAATCATCTGGAAAGTCCCCAGAACTAGTGTTTTTGACAATCACTCATTGTATTAAAAATGGCCTTGGTCCTATACATGGTTTAAGGAGAATAGAGTTTAGCTCTGACCTCCTCCTGATTTTAAGGGACCGACTTTTATGTGAAACCCATTAAACCAATGATAATCAAAGATCGAAATGAGGTAAACGCCTGAAAAGACCTGAATCTGAATTTTTTATAAAAACGTTCGGCAAAAGTATGTGATTCGCACACAATTCCAATGATTGTCTATAAAAGGCATTTGAATAAAATTGAGACCTCATGTGATGAATACCTCCTTTTGAATGTCACCAAATCCATAGCCGGACATCACTTATGTCTTATTCCTAACCACTAAACAATTGTTTTGAAAAACTTTTGGTTTCTATGGTTTCTTATGTTATTCTGTGTTTCTGTAATAGATTTCTGTTTAAGAGATTGAAATTTTGTGGAAAATTCTTTAAAATAATTATTCAAATATTTGATTTGATTTGAAGAAGTGATAAGAAATATGAATGAGAATGGGTTATTGTCAGCAGGGCTATTTATTGATGACACCAACAATATTCGAATAATAGATCCCCAACTCTCTGAAAAAACCAGTGAATTGCGCTCAGAATCCACTGAATTCAGGGAAAGTAATATCAAATTCCATTATATTTTATTATTAATTCAATTTTATTGTCTTTAAAGAGACGCAAAACTTCCAAAAAATTGTCGACAATTTTGTTTCAATTATTGAAGTATTAGTCAATTGTGTGGAGAAAGAAAAAATTAAAGTAAATTCATTGATCTTCTGTTACTCCTTTCCCATCAAATTGATACTCTTAGAAATTCTAAAATTATCCATGCACATCCAATCAAATCATCAGATTCAATCAAATTCTGTTTATTCTCTAGTTTTTAACGAAATAATATTAATATTACAGGAGAGGAACATGTGTAGTTAAACTATACTTTATTTTATTCATTAAATTAGAAAAAAGGCATAGGAAGGGGAGAGTGAGGGAGAGATCTTTTGAAATATCAGCTTGATGATTTAATTGTGGTGTAATATTGATGAAATTGAAAGCAATAATGAATGAATAAATAGGCGGTTGGTTCCCGAAATTTGGTCAAATCAGTGGAAAAGCGACAAAATTGGGATAAACAGCAGTTAAAGACTCTGATCAAAGAGAAGAGACAACATTTGGAGAGGTTTTCACTCAAATAACTCATTTTTATCTCTGATTCAACTTTTTTTTCCAATAGACTGAGAGTACAATTGGATTCACTGAAACGCGAAGAATCGCAACAAATTGATTTGATCGAGCAAATCGCTATTCAAAAGTAATTTTCATCGATTGAAGAAAACTGGAAAAGTTGAGCCAATTTCTGAGATAATGTAACAAGATTATGGTGATATAACATAACAACTCAAATACATTTAAAACTGTTTCCCACTTCTCTCCACTCAATATTGGATTCAATTTAAATTTCAGTACTTATAATGAGGTATTAAGTGGTGTCCTTATCAGTGATATCTTTATCAGTGATGTCCTCATCAGTGGAGAGTAGCGGAGAGTGCGCTAAACTTTATTCTTGTGCTGAAAATCAAGTGAAATGAAGTACTTTTGGTTGCGTCAGATGTCAGTTGTTTTCATCAAATTTTGTTTTTATTGATTTTGTCAAATATTTTATAATCATTTTATTTAATTATTTTTTAAAACATTTGTAAATTTGGAAGAAATGTAAGAATTGTTTGTAATTAACATTTAATCACTAATTGATGTCATGTTTTGAACTTCAGGTCTGACTTATGTCAACAGATATTTGGCAATGAATTGATTCTTTCGAAGATCTTATCGTCGCTGACATTAAAACAATTGACTTATAGTTGTATTTCAGTGAATCAGTTGTGGTGTAGAGTCTCTCGAAAACTGATCCAAAGCCGAACAAAAGTCGAACATTACTTCGAGTTATACCGAATCGGAAGACATCACAACTCTGTTAATAACCGAAACAGAGAATCACATTTGTTGGACACAAGAGAGCTCTCATATGTCAGCGATTGCTTCGAACAAATAGAGACCAAACTATTAGACAAACTCAGACTTGAGTTGGATGTGAGGCCACAACTGGTCATCACTTTGTTCGGCAATTTTTGTCCTCATTCTAAAAGACCCGAACGTCTGATGCAATACAACGGTTTGAGAAGATATTTGGCGCCCGAAACACAACTCTTGAATGTAGTCTCTTCTGCCGGACTTATTGGATCTGTTATTCGAAGAGCCAGTGATAGAGCTGATGATACGACCGATGATAGACCCGATGATAGGGCCAACCAAAGTGTCAACGATTGCTCGGATAACACCAGTGGTGACAAAATATGTAAACCTCCTAAAGAGCCAATGATTGAGCCGATTGAGACTCAGGCAAACGTCGGGAACTGCGCTGGAATTTCGGTCTTAATTCTCCCGAAATATCCAAACGTTGAGATCGATGTCATCGATGACAGAAATCTGATTGTTTTGGAAAAACTAAAATCAAGAAATGATTTAAAGTGTTTACTCGTGCTGTCGATCAGTTGTGCCGGAAAGACACATAACTTCAAAGAGTTCCAAACTATTAACCAATTGAAAGACAAATACGACAATAAGATAGCCATCGGCGGTATAATTATTGACGAAATTAATTACTTCTCCAATAATCTGAGTTCAAGTCGTAAGAAAAGTCGTGATTTTTATGGCATAGCCTTTAGTGGAGTCAATGTCCGCGCCTGTAGTCTACTCTTCAATACAGTGACCCCCGACGCCACTGAACGCAAGTTTCGTCAATTCCGCCAAAACTTAGATTTTGACCCACACTTGAAAACTTGCGAAACAATTGCTTTTATGTTTATTTGCACGGGAAGGGGGGTCTACACAGAGGGATACCACACATCCAATGTTGAGGCCTCGCTTTTCCGTAAGGTTTTTCCTGATATAAAAGTGGTGGGAGTGTTTGGTCAGGGTGAATTCGGGCACAATTACTGGCCGTCTATAACGCGCGAAATGCAGTTACAGTTGTCTGAGAACCTCCAGGAAACTAATTGTAATTCACATGAGTTGTGGCACTTCTACACTTCGGTTCTTGTTTTGGTTAACTTACCAAAAAAGTGAGAGTAAACCCCTTTCCTCGAACCGCTTCCCAATCGGTTATATTATAATTGATTTTCATATTAGAGGGCTTTGAGCGACAAATAGTTGAACTCAATCACCAAAAGATTCAAAAGTGTTGACAGAGTTTACCTCTCATTACATCTATTGTTCGTTAGTTTGTCTATCAGTTAAATTTAGAGACCATCCGATATGGTTGTCCTGTTCCCCAAATATACTACAGACAACTGGTCTCTCTTCTCACAAATATTAATTATTTGGAAATTAAATTAGTTTTTGTTCATTAATAGAAGTTTAGGAATTGATCTAGCTAACTTTTTCTATAGAATTGAATTTCTTTATTAATGAAAAATGATTTGCTTTTCTATCAAATATGGATTTCTTTATATTAAAAGGCTTTGAGAATCGCAATTATTTTTGAATATAGTCTTTATTTTTTGTTATCGTATATCATATCCGTTGCCATACATTTGGTGACAATTATTCGCTTCAAACCATAAAATTTTATGTTTAAGTCGATTGAAAATAAAATTTATTACTTTTACTAAAATATATTCAATTTAATGGTTTAATCAAATTATTATTTTTAATGAATTTCAATGAATGAGTTGTAATCCATAATGAGTTCAAAAATGTTATTAAACTCAGTGATGTTCAATATATTAGACAACATTTAATGATTTCATTTGATTAATAAATTTAATTTTTGCAAAAAATATGATCTTGGTCATCAAGTCAGACACGATTTTAGTAATTCTTATCTCATTTTCATTAAAATTTAGTGTAAGTAAATTAATATTTGACAAATCAGTTGCTTTTGGGGGCTTTAATGGACTGATCGCCGCTTTTGGTGATTTTGATTTCAATCGAGTGACAGATGTAGTGATAATCACCGAAAATGGGCGATCACTCAAATTGCTCAAAGGCTTTGAACGGGAGCCTTATTTGAAAGAGTGGCCCAATTACTTGTGTAGTTTCGCCAATACTTCTGAGGACCGAATCGTTGGGGTAATCGCCGCTGATTTCACGGGCAACGCGTATATGGATTTACTGGTGGTTACCGTCAATGATATAAAATCTTCAATATTTTCATCGGAATCACAAAATTTTAGACTTTGGCTCTTTAGAGCCAATCAAACAAATATTGAATGTAATACAACTGTTCCTTTAATTGAGAACATAAGGAGTTTCCCTTTAGCTCTGGGTATGAATTAAAACTATGATTTAGAATTATTTTGAATAAATATCTTGATTTGAAGATTTTGACGGCGATATGATTACAGACTTTATTATCGAAACTGATTTTTGTTCAAAACAATTATGGATTAAATTGAAGCCAAAATGTCTGAAAGAGTTGCAAACAAATCAGGGAATGATTTATCCCAATAGTAACGCATTCATTGATTTAAGTGATCCCAAAGATTTCAGAGCAGACATCTTCATCAGTGGCACTCAATTTATGGAGTATTGGTTCGACAGCAATGGATTTGATGCAAAACATAATCTAATACTGAATTATCCAAACAAAACGATTTACCAGTTTATAGGTCAGTCCACTTTTGTTGACATAGATTTTGATGGGATCATCGATCATCTCATTCCCGTCTGTAAGAGTCCTATCGATATTTGCGAAGACCCAGAGATACTCGTTTTGATAAAAAGCGAATCACATTATGAATGGCATCAAGTATTTGATGGCAGTCACGACGACTACACTTTCACCCAAACAAAAGTATTCGGATATTTAGATCTATTCTTTAAGTTGAGGGCCGGAGATATTGATTGCGACGGATATCCAGATTTAATAACTCTTATGAGAGACAAGAACTCGACTAAGACTCGAGTGGTTTACCTCAAAAACTCAAAGTCAGAGACAAAATTTGGCCGAAAATTCACTCTTCAGTGGATAAGTGATGACTCCATTTTTTTTGGAAGAATTCCACATTTGGCAACGATTTTTGATTTGGATGAGGATGGTCAATTAGATATTCTAGTGGGCAGTCATTCCAACGACAATACCTTATATTTGGACGCTTTTGTTAATAATGGAAAGACTTCCTCTAACTTTCTTAAAGTTTTTGTTTCGAGTGGTATTTGTTACTCAAACTGTCCACATATGAGGACACCATTAATTGGCGCTCATCTTTGCTTCAGTACATCTGAAGGCAAAGAAGTTGGTTGTGGGGGACAGTTGTCACAAACTGAACACTTTGCTCTGCAGCTGCCTTTCCTATTATTCGGTTTGGGAGATATTCCTAATTTTATTGAAAATCTCTCGGTTTCGATTCCATCAGGGACAATGCCTTTGCGACACCACACGTGGCAGGAATTGATTCCGGACTCAAGAATCGTTATAATTCCTTATCCGGCGAACGAAACACAAGATTGGGTCCAAAAGTTATATTTAAACCCAAAATATTTTGCATTTCCAACACTTATAACTTTGACAACAATTTGTTGTCTTTTGGTTGTGATTATCGCTATTTTGCATAAAAGAGATTTAACACAAGATATTGTTGAACACCGAGAATATAAAAAACATTGGCTCTGATCGATATCTACACAAACATCACAACCAAAGTATATATATAACAGCTTTTTATCTTATATTTTAATAAAAGCCAACTCTCTGTCCATTAGCTCTGGGGTCTCCAACTCTGGTCTAGGGTAGGCTCAGATCTAACCTTCTTAAAAAAGGGACATTTGTTTGATTTGTTTGGAGGCAATTGATGGCAAACTGGCTGTTCTACTCCTACTACAAACCCATTCATTGATAAATAATTTCAAATTGTTCTCATCGTTTATCTCGACATTTAAACAGACATTTAAACAAAAAGACGATTAACTAAAAGACTTGAATTACTTCAATATTTTATTTATTTATATTTTATAATCACTCAAACCATTCAAGACTTGAAAAATATAAACATTTGATTCAATTGTGATATCGATTACTTGTTATTAACCAAAGGATGTATACCTGTTGTTAAACTTCAAGAGTCATGTGCTATAAATTCTTTAAAAGGACAGATTCTAAGTTTCAAAAAGCAAGATCCTATTATTTAAATGATTTCAGACTGTGGATAGAGAATAACAGAATACACAATACAGTTCGGTGGATAAACTGGAGCTGCTTTGGGACATGTAATGAATGGCATTTAGCATGGTGCATTTCAATGAGAAATATATGTTTACTGCTTTCAAGTCATATTCATGTATATTGTGTGCAAATGTTAGCAAATAAAATATCGATTGTCTTTTGCATACATTTATAATGAAAAAGTCATAATGCAATGTAAGTGCACTCTATTCCTATGAAAAGCACGAGAATTAGGTCTGTTCTGGTCTACAGTCCAACTATTTAAAGCTGGAAAGACCTTCACTCAAATTCACTGAAATTTTCTTAAACAACATTATTCTCTGAATTCAATCGAAGACAACAAATACTATAAATTTAATAAATAGTTACGAAAAATCTCCAAAACTTCGACCCAAATATATAATGAAAGAAAAATGATCCAGACTTCTATTAAATAGCTTTAATAGCTTTGTGACACTCTTTTCAAACTTATTAAATGTAATGCTTGGAAACTATTGAAACAATTTGATTAAACAATTGTCGTTTGTGTGGATTCTCTGATTTTTTGTGAATATTTCAAATGTAATTCAAAACCAAAAGTAATTTCAAAAATTAAATCCAAAATTTTAATGAATGTGAAGAAAGAGAAGACTCTAATAATTATTGTTTTTCACTCAATTGAGGCAACTATTGATTGAAAATAAGTTGTTTGAGTATAATTAATTGGATTATGGGCTGCACCGCCAGCACTACTGATAATAACAATTTGAGTGCACAGAATAATAATTCGACAATTAATGCAAACATTTTACACCAAAAGGAATACAATGGAGTCAACGCATCTAATCATCAAAATAGAGGTCAGTTTTGATTTCTAAAATCAATTCATTCAATTGGATTCACTTTTTTATTCATTGATAAACAAATACGTGTTTTTCAATACCACTATTAATTAGGAAAATTTTCCTCTAAAAATCGATTCTATTTTTCTAACTTCTTATTGTTTGTGTTGGTCACAGCAAATGTGCATGATCTTACTTGCTCATTACTCAATAAGACAGCATAAGTTATGTCCATATTTGTTGCTTTTCGTCAATTTTAAAAATTCTGATTAAATTTATAAAAATTTCAAAATTAAATCAATAATATTCTAACAGAAGTTTAATTGATGAGAGTTTTAAAAAGATAAGCTAGTCCTATTATTACAATTACTTTCTTAAATCGACTGAAAAAACACTTTTCTATGAAAATAACTAAAAATCTAAATTCTGTGTAATTCTGCCTAAAATAAAGAATCTCTGAATGGAAGTGCGCTCACAATCACTACGATATGTATGTGAGAACCCATTTGTTTCAATGCCATAGCTTTGAAAATGTAGTCTCCACTCAGTCTCTCTCACAAAGCCTTTGATTTAATTCTATACTATTTGGTTAGACTATGCGATGCCTTTCCAATCGAGAGCTGGAAAATCGATAAATCAATAAAATTGATTTTTCCAAAATAGTCTACGCAGAGAAGGAAAGGCAGAGAAGGAAAGGTAGAGAAGGATTGGTTTTCTGTGTGAGTAACATAAAACTCTAGTTTATCCGAGTCAATCATTTTAAACAACAGGACCGTTTTTTCAATCAAATATATGGATATTAAGGTAAAAGATTTGAATTGTTTTTTCTCGAATATAGAAATTTTCAATTCAAAAATTAGTTCTAAATACCAACCAAGTAGTAAATGTAATTGACCAAGTTGATAATGTGTTTATCATTATTTTAAGCTTTATCAACAATTTTCAAGTTATAGTAAACCCAATCCATTAATATTAATAAAATAGTAATTCAATAAAAATAACGTAATATTTAATAAGTATTAGTTTTTAGTAATAATTTATTAGTAAACATATATTTCATTATTCCCATCGATTCTGTATAGCAATGAATATTCTTTAAGATTTGTCTTTAAACCAAAATGTTTCCTGATCATTTATCAATAATCCGATATTCTTTTTGCAACAATAATTTATTATAATTTTTGTTTGTTCTAGTTTATTTTCTCTTTTTCTTGTTTAAAGGTGTTTTTTTTTGTAGATATAGTCTTTTGAGTTTAAAGCGATATTCGGAATATTCTAAATTCTTTGCCTCATTGTATATTGAAGATTGTACCAAGGTACACAATTATACCTAAATATTTCATTCGAACTGATGTTTGGTGAAAAGGAGCACTTCTTCAATATAACCATTCATTTGATCCTTCAATTAATACAAATTTGTTTGAATTATTGATTGAATTCTTTTTTAAAAAATTATTGATTTTTCAGTCGATTCGGTTAATAACGAAGATATCGACGAAGATTTAGAGGCAGAAGACGAACCAACTGATAGAGAACAAGAGGCGGCCATTAAAATACAGTCCAATTTCAAAGGATATAAAACCAGAAAACAATTTAAGGAAAAAGAGAAGATTACAAACAATATGATGAAAGAAGACAACGAGGTCATTATTTCTTTCAGTTTAATATTTAAACTATATTCCATCTGAGGGTCACTTTTGGAGTTATGGACATTATTATGGACACAATTAAATATTATTATCAAATACTCTGAAATTGAATTTATCTCTATATTAGTGGTGTTTTTAAAGTTCAGTTCAGAGCTACCAATAAATTATATTTTTGTAGAACAATCCAAAGCTTAAGCATTGAAAGTCTCAATAGATTTCAATTAAAATTATGAAATTCTCAGTTGACGTCTAATATATGCTTGCTAACCAATAAATAGAACATTTTCAAATTTAAGTAGAAAATAGCAAACTCATTTTTCATTAGAATTTCATTTGATTTTTATATGGATCTACAAAATCATTTATCTTTATGTTTTGATGAAATTATCAATCACTTGCAAGATTAGCAGGATACTTTGCTTTTTGTCTCTTGGAAGACTAGAACGACTTGACAATAGAACGAAAGACAAAACAACTGGGATCGGGTGCTAAGCACTGTTTACCAAAGCCACCCATAATTAAAATTAATGCCATTTTATAAATTTGATAGATATCTGCATTTTCGGACTCAAATTGATAACTTCCGACAGAAGCTCAAATATGTATATACCATGCATGTCCGAGAGCCTGGAGGGGGTGGGTAAGAATGGATCTCATTTAAGAATTTTGGTCTAGGGCGGACCCTGACCAAATCCATTGACCCTCTTTGGGAATCCACAATAATTATAGGAAGAAATTTGGAAAAAAATTATCCCATAAAAAATGAAATGAGTTTTATCTCAATCAATAATAAAATTATGGAACTCGAAAAGGATGTGAGACCAGAACTGAACTAGGTCGAACACTTCGTTAGCACCTCTTAGAAAATATCATCAAGCCAAAATGAACTATATTTAGCTGAAAAGGATAATTAATTGATGAAGGTTCAACACTTTTGGCAAAAATTTACCATTTTATTACTACCAGAACCCCTATTTTGAATGAGCCTGAATTTGCTCATTGCTCATTTTTGATTATCTCTTATATTCTTTTAATAAAGAAATGATGAAAAAGTATTTCTGATTTTTAAACGAATACTCCATTTTGTGTTTAGATTATCATTGCTTTAACTTAAGATTTGATTCAATCAGGCATAAGCAAGTTCCAAGACGCTAGGGGGGGGAGTCAAATGACTTTTAGGGTAGAGTCGCATGTTAATCTTTCGAAGCCTAGAGGAGGGTCGCAGTGTTGAAATTTTCGGTGTGAGTGGTCTGGACATTAGACCCCTCCTGACGCCTGAATTTTAATCTAATTTTTTGATGCAATTTCTGAAATTTATGGAAAAAAGTTCAGATTCAGAAAATGATGACTCGCTTTGGCTAAAAATTCACGAAATTGGGGATAATTTACCCAAAAGCTTAACTCTAATAAAACTTTTAAATTACATGAAATTAGCATTAACCTTGTTGACCTCAACTTTGAACATCAGTTTCAAATGATCATATTTGTCCATGGTTCATTAATAACTTATCATAATTAATTTATTTGAAATCAATGACAAATGTCTTTTTTTTATTGGACAGAGTGCTAGCAATGTGACCGATGAGAACAAGGCAGCGACAACTATCCAGGCAGGTTTCAAAGGTTATAAAGTCCGAAAAGACAAGAAAAAGGACAAATCTGAGACCAACAGTGAAGAGGGCAGTCCTAAAAAAGGAGACGATAAAGACTCCGTTGCCGATGAAATCGTAAAAAATGATCAATAAATTAATTTTAATCATTTATCAAAATTAGTTATGAATCCCTTCGACCATAATTAATATGATCCTGTTTTGTATGCTGTGACTCGACTTCAGTTAAACTATTTTTTATTTATGTAGAAATAGTCGACTCGTTTATCATTTTTACAATTATTTCACTGAAAAGTCGTCTTTTGCACCAATTATTTCGATATATCATTATTTCAAATATTTTTCAATAGATTTTAATTTTGATTCTTTAATCAAAAGTTCATTTCTTTTCTATTTGTATTCAATTTTGTTTAATTTCCAATAAATTTCCAAAAGAATCGTAAAATCTATAAATTAAGAGAAAATCAAAAACTTTTGTTATGTTTTGTCTGATATATGTATTGGTTTGCATCGCTTGTCATTCGTCTTCTTTTGATTTTTTGTCCATTTATTTGTTTTTGCATTTATTTCTGTCATTGTTTGTCACTTAATGTATAATATTATGGGTTTTTATAAGACGAGGTCTGTCCACAATCTTCTTATAGTACGACATTTTCTCCTTTTGTGATACTTCGCAAAATCATTGGGAACTCTATTACATCGTTTAAATAGTTTACTTAAAAAGCCGAAAACCAATTCCCAGAGTATTTAGTTATCGACCCTATCCTATCCCTTTGTCAAATCCACCCGAAACTTAATAATGAAGAATAGTTAAGAAATGAGTGATAACTCGAAGAATGGTGACTATTCATCGGTGGCAAAACCTAAAGGGCTTAAACTCTAAAAATAACAAAAAAATAATTTTTTTCACTATTAAAGTCAAAGGTCCTCAAACTGCTCGCCGAGGGGGAGGGGGATAGATGGATGGTTAGGGGTGAAGAAAATGGGTTTTCACCAATCAATTTTCGGCCAAATTACCGAACTTTACCAAAAAAATACCGAAAGAATCAGGGGTGGTTTTTCACATTTTTCTCGTGATGGGCTATGTCTCTCCCCTTGATGACCTCTGATTAAAGTGAACATGCTGATCAATGCTTTTGTTAGGACTTACCAGTCATAAGCTCTGAGTACACTTAAAAGCTACTTTCCTGCCCAACAAGAATGTCTAGGTCAATAGCAGGGCAATAAATAACTGCCAATAATATCAATTAATTGATGAGTTCTTTTTTGGCAAAATTGATTCTAATCCTTAATTTCGCCCAAATTTTCGGTATCTTCTCATTTGCAAACTCAGGGTTAAGTATTTTTAGGCAAATCGGGATTCAGTGAAACCATATTAGGCCAGAGCCAAAAGGGGGTCAACCAAATTAAACCATATAAGTTCAATAATGTGTTAGGACCGAGACCCTATGGGAGGGGTAACCGAGTTTCGTCTAGCGATGGGCCAAATTCCTATACGACTGATTTGGATACTAGAGGTGACCACGAAATTTCAGCTCCAGTTGGAGCCAAGAGGCCAGACTACCCTAGCATATGTCTGAGTTGGATTACCCTGATTGAGTGTTTCCTGAAATAAGCAACAATATGGAGATTAAGTAAATAAGTTTGAATGATCCAGGATCACATGGTCCAGGGAGAGCATGTGAAGCATGTCTATAACTTTTGCACATTTTTTCACTGAATTATATTTAAATAATTGAAAAGTTTAAATGTTTTGTCAATTTTATAGTTTATAAATGTTTTTCTTTTTCCGATTGCGACCCAATCCTAATACAATACAATTCCTAAATTGTGTGAATGTTTGGCCAACTTTTGTTTGTCTGATGTCTGGTCTTTGATCTTCACTGGCAATCATTGGGACATTAGGCTGACATCGATCTTAACGACCCGGATGTAGAGAAGGCAGCCATCAAAATCCAAGGAACTTTTAGAGGATATAAAAAAAGAAGAGAACCTCAACAATAATATTACATCTCTGAAGATCTTCCATTGAAAACACAATTCAATCAAAAAAAATGTTTTTAATGCTTTCAAATCAGATAATAAGACAATAAGAATACAAAACTAATAATCGGCTAAATTTATATAAAACTAATTTGAATATCAATTAAAACTGATTACAAACACAGCTATGATTACAAAAGACTTTTACACTGCACTAAACAATACTATAATCAATATTTTAGTTATTAATTATTATTATTATTATTAGCGATTAATTAATAATTATTACAGTTATTACAGATATTCTGTTACAGAATTAAACATTTGAGGCCAACAGAGTTCATATATAGTCGAATGCCTGCCCTCTAACGGCATTAAAATGCATTGTCTGTAATGATGGCTACGAGAGGGCACTTCGGTCGCCATTGAATTACTCTTAGCGGCCAATGATTTCAAACTTAATCATATTTAATAGTTTTCTTATCAATTATTACATAACAATCAGTTATTTCAAATACAAAAGTATTAGAGAATCGAATGGAACAAGAACATTTTGCAAGTTACAATTCTTTAAAATGATTGTATAGACCATTACTTGCTTGATATCCTTTGAAACATTTCTATAACCAAATAATATAAGTTTTCCTACAAATTCATAAGATTTATATAACTATGAATTTATTAAATTTGTTACCCTTTTATGTCCTAAGATTTGAGTAATTGCTTCATAAGACTTTGTATTAATAAGAAGTGACCATGGTCACTATGCTCTTCTTGCACAGAAAATTCTCCAATTTAGTAAAGTGTTAAAAAAGGGCTAAATATTGATAACCGGATCAGACATAATGATCGACGATATTTGTGGTCTCTTTAATACTTCTAATACTTTTGAATGTGAAATACCGTAGAAATCAATTGAAAGCAATAATTGTTATCAAATCTTAATTAGAATTAATTATCAGAAATTATCAGAAAATAATTCAAATCATTTGTTAAATTCATTTTCAATCTTAAAGTCTAAGAATTAATAAACGGATAAACGAAGAATCGGATCACTTGATAGTTGCACTCCATTAGACGCCTGGAAATTCAAATCAACCAGAGCACCTGATGAAGTACAAATGATAAGTGACCCTCAATCGGATGCCAATCATCTCATTGAGAGACAAGAGGTGAGAACAATCTGGTCATCGGAACAAGTGAGCAAGGCAATAATCAGGCAACAATGAGGCAACAATAGGTAATATTAATTAAAATCAGTTGAATTAAAGAGAGGCTTACATGAGATTAAAGTAGAATTACTCGAAATTTGGATATAATTTGATGAAAGCAATTGTTGTCTTTTGGAGACTTCACCACAAATTTGGAGACTTTGGGAGTCAATAGTCGAGTCAATACTGTGAAGTGACTGAGAAGTACTCAATTCAAAGGGTTTGTCAGATATTGCGAACAAAGTTCACGACAAGAAAACCAGAATTTCTCATATAAGGCATTTGGAAGGAATGGTATGGCTTTAAATACTGAGGAAACGGCATTTGAAGAGCATTTCAGTCATTTCTGTTTAACTGATTCACTGATTTCAGTGAAATAGTGTAAGACTACTGACTATTAGTATTATATACTGATTACATCCTCAAAAGTATTACACATATTATGTTCTGTGCATTCTTCGCAACCGACTCACACACACCGACAACAGACAACTGACTAATGCCAGCGCCTGAGTGTGTGTGAGCTCCAACTCTAGTACACAGACAGCCAGAGGTAGAACCGGGAGAGTGCAATAAAACTTGGATTCTGAGTTGTGCTCTCTCGTGCTCTCTCATTCTCTCTCTCAATCTCTCTCACTGTTTCCAATGCTGAGTGAGGTGTCTGTGCTGTGTGTGTGCCGTAAAAGCGTATAACCAATGCTCAGAACAAAGTTATTCGCAATTCTCGGAAATCCCACAGATTTTCATACATACGTCAAACGAGTTTCTAAGAAAATAGTTCTCTAACTCTAACTCTCAATAGTTTTATGCAATCGACTCATAAATACTGTCCTCTTCTCAACACATTATTTTTACGCTGCACTCAGCACAGAGCACAGCACAGCCAACAGAGGCGAGGGCGCAACTTCCGTACGTGGGCAACCCTACATCCCATTGTAGCCTCAGGTGTCTACACTTCAATTAAATAGATAATGTACCAGCAATGTGCGATGTACAAGGCAAATTTCTATTTTCTCTTGAATTTTGAATCTCAACTCATTCTAGAAAATGATAACATATTGAGGTTAAAAAGGGCTAACAGAGAGTCAGACGGATAGAGGGATAGAGCCATAGATAGGTCGCTATTTTCAAATCCTTAAACCTTAGGCAACATATAAACCACACCCCTCCAGGGGGCGGCCGACGGAAGTGTCAGCATTTTTTACATTTTTATTTAATACTCTATCGATGACTCACTTCTAATGAGAGGCCGATAACAGAGAACTTGAAAATTATTGATAACGTAAGCTCTCAATGAAATGTGGACTAACTCTGGACTGACTGTTGATAATACCTACACTTTTTGTTATCATATTTTCATTATAAGCCCTAATTTCACCGAAATCTGAAATTCTGAATGACTTTAATGCAAATTGTCTTTAAATGAGTCCACTGACTGACTGACTGACTGATTGTCTCAGAGCTTTGTTTAGCTGCAAATCAAAACCTAAACACAAATGAATTTGTGGCACAACTAATACATTAATACATTTCCAGAAGAATGTGTGGCAAACATTTTGAGGATATTCTGGTATATGAATGAAAAAACATTAAATAAACATTAAGTGAAAAAAAAGAAAATAAAGTTAACAAATAATTTTGTTTAATGATTTGATTCGAGTATATTTTCTCAGAGATAATCAGTCGTTCCTCAATCACTAAGAATGCAATACAACAGTTGTCTGTCTGTGCTCTCAGAAAGAGTGAGAAACGAGAGAAATGCCGAAGTCTTTGACTTTGAATTTCATAAGAAATGTGGCTTTCATTGAGTCTGAGTCTGAGTCAGGGCTCGTATTAACAACTCTTTGATAAAACCATTTTTATTGAATGAATGAATGAAACAAATAAAAGAGTTTTCAGACAAAAGTCATTCAAAATTTTTAATATTTAATTGGAATTAAATTGAATAATAAAATTGAGGGAAAGGAAAGGAAAACTCCCATTAAGGCAATGATTATTACTTACAGAAGCAAATGTCAGACATCTGTCCGAAAGGAATGCAGGTGTTTGACGTATAAACCACGTGCTGTCCTCACTATCATTACAACAGAGCGGAAAACGTTTTTATTTATATTTAATTATTCGGAGAGGGCTATGAAAGGGGCACCAGAGCTAGAGAGAGAGGTTGTGAGGCTCACCATTTTCACCATTGATTTGGGATAATACAAATCTAGACTAATATAAAGACGGCTTCTAATAACTCCTCTTATTTCGTACCAGAATTTAGTATTTCTTCTTTGAAATAATCGAAACAGAATTCTCACAAATCAATCATATTTTGCTTTTTTTGTCAAATGATTTCTAATTAAGTGTTTTCTACTGATTTCTAATTGAAAAACAATGGTTTCGATGAATGAATTGAGTCTACAATGTGTGACACTTTTGCGATAGTTTACAGAATGGGTTACATTAAAGCGAAGTGAGGGCACACCACTGCACACACACACCACTGCCACTCAAGGCTCTCACTCATGCCTATTACGAACAACTCTTTACAATTATTTTCAGTCTCTCCCAACACTAAACCCCACTTTATTTCATTTTAAAACAATAATTATTTCTTCGAGTGATAAGATACCAGCTTGCTCATATATATAAGAGGTCATCAAGCTCCTCGCTGACAGGGGGGATAGAGGGATGGTTTTTCACCAGTGAAAAATGGCTGTTTTCGGCTAAATTCGGTTTAAATCGTTCTGAAATACAATTTAAATCCGGCCATTTTCGCAGTTTACCGAAAATAACGGGAAAAATTGGCTCGTGGGTGGGTACCGGGGGGATTTTTAAAATTTTTCGCTCACAGGGGGATATGAGCTAATGTTTTATATAAGATATCATATCTAATCAACAAAATTCCATAATTAACAAGGCTATTTTGAGGAAGAGTTATTTGAGATATTCATAACTACACTTGGTCAAATTCTTGCTTAAATTACCGAACTTTACTGACAAATACCAAAAATATTTGCCGCCTTCACTGATCCCCATCAGGGGATCCCGGGGAGGGGGGTATTTTCAAAATTTTTCGATGACAGGGGGGTTCCGGGCTATACCCCACCCTTTGATGACCTCTGATTTAAACAAAAGTTGATTAAAATATTCAGTTTTGTGGCAGTTTTGAGAATTGAGTCCCAAATCGAGACATTGGTGTCTGTGTTAAGCAATCTTCAGATTAATAACTAGTTTTTGAAATGAATGGCAACTCTTGACTACGAGAGAAACAAAAGTGATTGTGACGATTGTGAGGACAGACCGAACGCCAATCGCCTACAACTATGACTATAAACCTTGAATTGGAGAGCAGTGGCACAACATTGAGACAAATAAACTAATAATTTGTTTTAAAAGCTGGTAATTAATGATCACAATGGTCTCAATGACGAAAAAACGTATCACGGGCTATAGAACTTGCCCTCGTCATTTTTCTATGAGGAAACAAAGGATAAGATTTGCCGACAGCCATATATGAGGGCAGATCATTTGAGATAATTTGAGCTAATTTGAGCTAATTTGAGCTACTTCATATTACTTTTGTTTGGAAAAAACGTTATGTTTTTCATTAGGTTGCGCTGCTCTACAGCACATCATAACGTTTTTTCCGGTATTGATTTTAGAGGCGAACCAACAACTGGATGACAGGTCATTGAATTTGCCCACAAATAATAAAACACAGCATAAGACTAACCAAACTCACAAAAGATTAATATAAACAACGATTCTGTGTCTGACTCATACACTTTGCCCACAAATTACCCGAAATATTGAAAACTGATATTCAAAAGTCATGGTTAGACTGACTCACAGATAGAGGAAACATATAATTGAATAGAAGTCGAGAGAAATAAAAATATTTTTCAATACATACTTTTATATTAACAAAAATCATATTTTAATTGCTTTGGTTTTACAGCCAATCAAATATTTAGGAGAGTTTGGACCCAATTAGATGACTGGGCTCTCGAAGTCTGGACACCACTCCAATAGTTTGGCCCAAAAAATAGTTTGATTGTCAACTACTTGTGCTCTGAACAGCATTTCATAGATTATGTAATGCAGACAAACATTAATCGATTGGATGTAAAAATGGTGGAAATAGTGAAGAATTCTTCACAAATATAACCCTTTGAGAGAAAAACTAATAATTTGTGTCCCGAATAACAAAACAAAGAGAGAAAACATATAAATATTTGTGAAAAGAGAGAGTTTGCGTCTCATCTCTTATAATGCGTATAATTTAAATATATTGCAATTAAATGAATGTAAGCCTAAAAGTGATGCCAAACCATAGTTTGGAATAACTTTCCCTCTCTTTGCCTCTGAATCGCGCATTTCATCAGACAGACAGACAGTGTTATCGACCAGACAGTGAGTGCTGAGTACATAATAGACATGAGTTGTGAACTCTGTCTCTTCCATACATACCATTGCCAGACACACGAGACAGCTCTGGGAGTTTACACTGGGATTAAAGGGCTGTTCAACAGTTTGAATGCTTCAGACATTTAAAATCCAGACATTCCTTTCGCGACAAATCAATCAAATAATACAATAATTATTTGACAAAAGAATGTTTCGCTTCTCTATTGGTTTCCAATCAACAGAATATACACAGAATTCAAACAATTCTTTTATTTTTATCATTTTTATTGAACAAATCAATCGCTTTCTGTTTCGAGAATATCATTGTCTTCGAATGGTGTTTGATCTGTTGTCTGACTCTCCGGTTTGACAATCACTTCAATTGATTCAGAAGTCACAACACTTGGTATGCCTTTTAACGGCAAGAGTCGGGTCACCGAATTGGTGGCCGATTCCACACAAAGAGTGGGCAAAAGACTTTTCACTTTATTGAACTCAATGGAAGAGACGCCTAACTTATCGGCCACTGATTTCAGTGGAAGAATACGTTCAAAGCATTTGGTGAGGAACGGAAGTAATTCATTTCTATATTGATTACAAAATCGGAACAAAACTTCTCTTTCCTCTGGTCTTAGACCCGACTCTTCGGCTCTGAAATGAGAAAAACATAAATAAATTTCTTATTGTTGTAAAGACTCTGAAAAATAGGATGAGAGCAGAAAAATGAAGGGATTTTCGCTTAAATAAGAGTTAAAAGAAATTTTCGTATAATTGGCTGCAATTAAGATATCAAATATTCACAACTCTACTAATTTCTCAAAATATTGGAAACGTTTTATTACAAAATTATATTTAAATTTAAAATGAATGACAAATCAAATCTATTTGGAGACTAAAACAAATGACACTCAAATTGTGTCATCGATTCTACAAAATTGATGACAACTATTGATATACTTCGATGTGATTCTCAAATACTCAACATTTCTCTCGAAATGAAATAATTGGATAATTTTATTGACAAATAATTCTATAAATAAAAAGCGATTATTCAGCGAAAAGATGAGAAATTTTTAGGGGAATACCTGATAACTGCATTGCTCTGACGTTTAGCTGTATTTCATCAGAAATGTTAACCATTGGGTGCGAACGGAAGCTATAAAACTATTGATTTTTCTAATATTATTGTATTGTCTGAAACGCTATTTTCATATAAAACAAGTCATTGAAATCGTATGAATGAAATTCCAAAAAAACCAATGAGTGGTCGGGTATTCCCAGAAATATATAAATACTTAACTAATGGTTACGAAACTCATTCATTAAAAGAAAATAAATAAATGAACCAAAAGTTAAAAATGATGTTAATATTGATTACCGTTAAGTTGTCTCTCACTCTAAATCTCTAAAAAAGACTCAAATGAATCACTAAATCAGATATTGGTTTGAATGACAACTAAAAACCATATTTTAGGCAATTATTGACAATTATTCGAGACTTTGAGTCAATTAATTGCATTGTTTAACAAATTTTGACTCAAATCCAGGAACTGAAGCATTAAAATAGAGAAAACATTTATGACTGAAACGGTTGATAACACTTAGCCCTCAATCAGAGCATTAATTATCTCTTCATTTGTCGCTCAAAACGGATCCCAATTTATAATATTCAATAGAATTGAAACTAAACACGACTTTTACCTGAAATACTTGGAAATGGCGACTGAAATACGACTAAATGATTGATTCAGAGAATTGGTCAGCGAAGACATAGCCATTAATGGAGTAGTCCTACGGATCTCATTCATTGCGGTCAATATATCATTACAATAGTGGGCCAAAAGAGGAAACTCTAATAGACTAATGGGTGGCTTCAAATCCTGTAAATATTGATAATATGAAAAATATTGAGTTTATAAAAGAGTAAAAACCTGGTCATCAGCGCCGACCACTACAGAAGCCGAAGAGTTAATTGTGTGAGACGTGAGGGTAAAACTTTGTATCGATTTCTCAAACCTTTAAATAGAAATTATATTAATTTTTAGTTCAATTAAACAAATAAATCAATGGAATCAACAAAAATAAAGATTTCATTTAAAGGAAGTCTAACGACAGAGAATTGAAATTAGACTTAAACTCCTTTTTGGCCAAAAATCGATTCAATTCGAAAGATAAATATATGAGAAGAAAATTGAATTTAATGTTTAAACCAGGGTTCCCCGAGGGGGGGTATAGCCCGGAATACCCCCCCTGAGGCCGAAAATTTGGGAAATACCCCCCCCCTGAAATTTTGTCGGCGAAGCCGACAAAATGGCCGCCGGAGGCCGAAAAACCGGTTTTTAGGTGCAAAA
>JAQGBD010000202.1:0-40952 GCA_034698165.1 Punctoribates punctum | reverse complement strand
CCCCTCGGCTGGACGCTGGACAGGAACCTTCAAACCTGGACAATCCAGCCCAAAGCTGGACGGTTGGTCAGCCTACTGAATAACTGCTTTAAACAGCAGGTATTCAAATACTACGCGCAAACTCTCATATTACAAAATTGTGTCCTGGTCCCACTGGACTTAATCTATGCTAAATAGACCCTCACATTCCAATTCTATTGTAATCCAGGTCAGTTTTCTAATATTCACTTTAACAACAAAAAGTTATAACTAATATATTGAAATTACCATGATCTCATATTCAATTTTTGCCTTGATTAGATAAATACGATTACATATTCAGAATGAGTTCTATTGTTAACTTTGGCAAGGGCATTTTCACCGTTTCGGCCTATGAGACCGCATTTGTTGGTCGCATTCCTTCGGCAGCCGACGGAAAAGTGGCCGCATTTCCCCAATCGGTGGAGTGGTTGAGACAAAACCAATTACCCGACGGTAGTTGGGGTTCACTCGACCCGAAAAGTTCGTATAATAACCTACTGAGCACTGCCTGCGCTCTGGTCTGTCTTAAAGAGTGGAATAGTGACGATGATCAAGGTAGAATAGCTTCTGGAGTTCAAGCTATTAAACTTCTGGTTGAAGACCTGGATGACCCCATTTCAATGACTATAGGATTCGAGTTAATATACCCGTCCCTCGTGGACAGGGCTTCGGAATTGGGCATTGATTTGAGTTGTGGTTTGGTCTCCCAAATGAAGAAAGTTAAGCAAGCTAAATTATACCAATTTAGCAAGCTCAAAAAGCGGTACGACAAGACAGGTGTGGCGGAGAGCGCACTGACTTCACTTCTGGAAGGCCTGGAGCCTATTTTCGATAAACACGAACTCAAGGACCTGGCTGATGACCAGGGAATCATTGGCCACTCCTACAGCGCCACAGCCTTTGCTGTTATGAGGGATCCGACTCTTATTCTGAGTTTAGATGCAATTCGAAGAACTGTTGACATGAACTCTGGTGGTGTACCCGCCTATTGTCCCCTCGAAGTATTCGCTCTGTCCTGGAGTTTAGGCAAATTAAATCTGCAAGCTAATTGTCTGAATTAAACTAACATGCTTATTTTCACCAGGGTTTGTTTGTATGGCCGGTTTGGATATCAGTGGCTTTGAATACAAGCCATTTGTCGACACTTTGGAGTCGTATTGGATGACATCAAACGGCCATTTGGGCGGAAGTCTCACTTTGGAAAGGGATGCCGACGACACCGCCAACGCTCTGTTCGCACTGAACAGCGCCGGCAGACAAATTGGCCCCGAAAACTGCAAGAATGTACTTGGCTATTTCAAAGACAACCACTTCTTCACCTATGAGTATGAGATGACCCCATCGTTGTCCACAAACCTCCACTGTTTGATGGCTCTCAAGAGATACAAAGACATCGATGATATCAATTCGGTTATTCAGAAGACTCTCTGTTGGATCCGATCAATGGTTACCTCTGATGACAAGTTCCTGTTTCGAGACAAATGGCATTTATCTCCGTTTTATCCCCTGTCGAGGGCTGTTCTGGCACTCCATGACATCGATGACCTCTTGTTTGGGTTATGTGTGGACAGCATTATTGATATGCAGAATAGGGACGGCGGGTGGGGTCGCGATGGGATCTCTTCCCTGGAGGAGACCTCATATGCCGTCTTAGCCCTGAGTTTTGCCGTTAAAGTTGGACACAAGCGCTGCCCCGAAGAGGCTCTTCAGAAGGTTAATGAAGGCAAGGCCTACATAGAATTGAACAAGGCACAACCTCTGAAACCTCTTTGGATCACAAAGTCGTTGTATTGTCTGACAGACACCGTTCAGACCATCATATACTCGGCTCAGGAGTCGAGAACATCTCAATAGACTTTGAATTAAATATGAACATCTATGGCGTTGAATATGAACTAGCTAATTTATTTGAAACACCTTTTGAAAGTAATGTGGAAAGGGATCAAAAGTGTGTTTTATTGAAAGCATTTTTTGAATAGTTTTTTAAATCCAGGCTTTTGTTTGTATTCAAGAAATTTTCAAATAAAATGAAAATTCATTTACTTTTCCCACAAATAATATACATTTGATTTTTGATTGAGCAAGATAATATTGAACCAGATAACATTGTGGCAGCAATGATAGAATATTTCACTCAAGAATTGAAGCCTAGTTAAGATTTGAAACCAATTATGGTTAAGCGAATGACCAACCTCAATTTAAAGGAGGTATGGCCTCGAAAAAAGTTGTTATTTTAATGAAACAAGGTAAACCAGATTTTAAGTTATTAATTGACTAAAATTTTATTATATCAAAAAATAAACTTAATAATTTTTATATAAAAAGAAATCAAGAACTTGCAAGTTCAAAATAAAAAACTTAGTTGTTTTCAATTTTTTGAACCGCTTTGAAAAAAGGGATCAAAAAATGCTTGAATTCGGTCGGATTAGTGGTCTGCTCGGGTATTGAGCAATCGGTAGTAGCCGGGCCTCTTTTCTCTTCTAACATCTTGATAAAAGGGCCGAAGAATCCCATCACGACTTCAGTTACGAAGGCTTTTGCCCCCTCTTTGTCCGGATAGACGGCAGACAGGTTTTCGACAAACTTTTTCACGTAACTGTTGAAATAATTTAAATGATCTAGTCAGTGTTGGATAATCTATTGATAATAATGGTCATGGTTCTAACCCGTTCCTTCTCCCAGATGAATTCAAACTAGTCTGCTCACCAAGGTAAAAATTTTAAAATAAGTGCTATAAGAATAGGTATAAAATATCTAGAAAAACAGCTGCGCTATTGCCCGGAGTGGTTCGTTCATATAACATGGTGAAAATGGCAAATTTACCAAGTCAATTGGGGAATGGTTTTCTTTGCACGATGGTGGCCTTCCTCCAAATTATGTAGGACAGTGATAAAGCCAAGCCGAACCCGATTTCCCTGCTCAACATGCTTGTTTGTTTCCTTGATCATTTTCTCTGCCTTATCTTTTTCGCCGTTCTTCAACATTGGACAGAATGGGGCGCTATGACCCTTCTCCAATTGGCTGATCAGGGTACTGACTCCTTCCAAAGCTAAACCAGTGAATTGTTTAGATAGCTGATCCTTGTTTTTTGTCAAGAACGAGATGTCCACCCTGGTTAGTTAATTTGATTAAAATTCTAGCCTGCTCATTGTATCAGTTACTTATTGCAAAGGTTTTGCATATTGTCCATGTTTTCGTCAATTAAGTTATCAGGGTCCGCAACTATGAATACCTGGCTGGCCGTCTGATCCAGAATTGACTCGATTAAAGTGGGCTCACCATTGATACCTGAAATGAGCATGCTAAATAAGAGAGCACGAACAATTATATTATACTTACCTTGCGAAACAAAGTGAGCTACCACAATTATAAGAGTGAGGCTTATAGAAGACATCTTCTAGCAAATATATGCAAATTATGCCTGGTTAAATTCAAGTTTTGTCAATCGGTTGGAATTTTCTAATTACTTCACATCTGTTTACGCGTCATAATCGAGGAAATTTAGTTTCATATTTCGAAACATTTTTTGAATAGTTTTTTTTAAAATCCAGGCTTTTGTTTGTATTCAAGAAATTTTCAAATAAAATGTAAATTCATTTACTTTTCCCACAAATAAAATATATTTGATTTTGAATTTTTGATTGACCAAGATCATATTAAACCCATATGTGACAGCACTGTTTATTTCACTCAAGAATTTAAGCCTAGTTAAGATTTAAAACCAAATGACCACTCTCAATTTAAAGGAGGTATGGCCTCGAAATAAGTTGTTATTTTGAATAAAACGAAAGGTGAAAGGTAAACCTGGTGTTAAGTTATTAATTGACAAGAATTTTATTATTTCAAAAAAATAAACTTAATACTTTTGATAATAACAATAACTTCCAAGTTCAAAATCAAGAACTTAGTTGTTTTCAATTTTTTGAACCGCTTTGAAAAAAGGGATCAAAAAATGGGTGAATTCGGTCGGATTAGTGGTCATCTCGGGTATTTGGCAATCGGTAGTAGCCGGGCCTTTTTTCTCTTCCATAGTCTTGATAAAAGGGCCGAAGAATGCCATCACGATTTCAGATACGAAAGCTTTCGACCCGTCTTTCTCTGGATAGACAGCGAGCAAGTTTTCTATGAACTTTTTCACGTAACTGTTGAAATAATTTAAATGATCTAGTTAGTGTTGAACAATCTATTTATAATAATAGTCATGGTTAAAACCCGTTCCCTTCCCCAGATGAATTTTTTAAATAAGTATTATGAGAAAGGTATGAAATATCTAGAAAAACAGCCGCGCTATTGCCCGGAGTGTTTCAGTCATCGAACATGGTGAAAATGGCAAAATTACCAGGTCAATTCGGGAATGGTCTTTTTTGCACGAAGGTGGGTTTTCTCGATAGAATGTAGGATGGCGATAAAGCCAAGTCGAACCCGATTTCCCTCTTCAGCATGCTTGTTTGTTTCCTTGACCATTCGCTCTGCCTTATCTATTTCACCTTTCTTCAACATTGGACAGCCCGGGAGGTTATCACTGTTCCCCAATTGTATTATCAAGGCACTGACCCCTTCAAAAGCTAAACCAGTGAATTGTTTCGCCGCCTGGTCTTTATATTTCGAGAGGAACGATGTGTCCACCCTGTCAAATTGATTGGATTAAAATTTTAACCTGCTCATTATATCAATTACTTATTGCAAAGGTTTAGCTGGTTGTCCATGTTCTCGTCAATTAGGTGTTCAGGGTCAGCTACGTTCAATAACTGGCTCGCAGTTTGATCCAGCATTGACTCGATTAAAGTGGGCTCACAATTGATACCTGCAAATTAGCATGCTAAATAAGCGAGCACCACCTATTATATTATACATACGTTGAGAAACAAAGTGAGCTACCACAACTACAAAAGTGAGCCGTATAGAAAACATATCTGCTATCAAATAAGAATTCCTGCAAATTATGCCTGGTTAAATTCGTTTTGTGAATCGGTTGGAATTTTCAAATTTTTTCAAATCTGTTTACGCGTCATAATCGAGGAAATATAGTTTCATATTTCACTTGAGTATGATTTCTCTACTTCACAATTATCGAAACTGAACAAGGCCATTCTTCAATTAGAAGAAACTGACTTCATTAGTATATCACTATTGCCAAGACACGATTTTATCGAATATTTGAGTCAATTTGAATGATTATGTCCTAATTTAACAAAATTATTAACAAGTTAAAAGTTATTTAATCATTTTATGTTGTCTAAAAATTATCATGGTCTCATATCCCATGTTTCGCTTGATTAGATAAATTGAGAAAGATAAGATTCTTGTGACTAGGTCAAGTGTCTAATTAGAGTTTTATACGAAATTAAGTTAATTAAAGTTTGCCTTGCTCATTATGTAACGGGTGTATTTGCCATTGTGACTCGGTGGCGCAACGGTAGCGCGTCTGACTCCAGATCAGAAGGTTGCGTGTTCAAATCACGTCCGGGTCAATTCTTTTTCATCTTCATATAATTATTTTTGCTTGTTTCTTACTTTTAAACATCAAGTAAGTTATTTAAAGTCGACCCTGATAATAAAAACAAATTATTTCGAAGCTCAGTCAGTAGTGTTCTTGGTGATTTTAAGCCAAAATATAGGTTTTATCAAAATTATAATCCTTTAAATATATGAAAGAGTGACCGACGGTCCCAAAGACGTCAAAATTCAAGCTCCTCCTGAGCTAGGTCTATTCTTGAGGTCACATATCAAGAGCTCCGTCGATGAAGAAGATGAGGAACAGACGTCTGATCCCATAATTCAAGTCTGAGTTCAACTCAATCAATGTTTTATCGCTTTTTAATTACCTTTTATTCAATTATTTGTAATATTTTTTGTATTTTCGGTTTTCTATTAAAACATTTGAAAAATTAATTATTCATTGAATTTATTTTTAATCAATTTATTTGAATATTTGAAAAGTAATTGAATTTAGTATTAATTGTATTTAACTTTAATGACAATAAACAATAGGAATAATACTGACTATGAGTTTATATAACAAATGAGCAAGGTGGAAAAAAGAGTAAAAATTTGTTCGCAATTCGGGTGAATATAAATGACTTAAACCTTATCAATGTTTTCCTGACTTTCTTCCTCTGAATGAAGAAATGTTTCGTCGATTATCGTTACGTCGTTTTCAAAGCCACTCATCCCGAGGGCCGCCATATGTATGTCACTGATTCTGCGTTTACCATGGTACTCTTTACCGTCTCCTTTATCTTTTTCAGTCGTTTCCTTATCCGGGTCATCGTAAAAGTTCTTGATCTTATTCGAGAGAAAGATAATTCCGAAGTCAAAACAGGACCCGATCATCATGAAGGCGAAGGCCGACCCGTGCAGGAAGTACCGGAACTTATCTTGGTCATATATCCAGCAGTTGCCCCGTTTGCCACACGTCCGCTCCCATACCATACACGCGGAGTCTGTGATCGCACCGAATATCAGAGGATAGGGTATGAATGCTGTTCAGAAAAAAAGACAAAGATTAATTTTTTCATATGTTTGAGTTGACCATGCTCATTTACCGAATATGGCCATGAATGAGCCCATCATTCCCATGGCGAAACTTTTATCCTTGGGATCGACACTCCTTTAGATTGAAATTTGATTAGATTCAGGGTTAAGGACACAGACTATCATCTGATGAGAGGGACAGACCTCAACGTCAATAAGTAGTTTCCGGTTCTGGCGGTCGACGATATGATCGAACCCATAGTCAGTACCAATAAGTAAGTAAACAATTTGTCGCAGTTATCGGAATCGCTCTGACAGTAGCCGGTTGTGGCCACTCCTCCATAGTCGCCAAGACATGAACACTGGGATAAAGTCTAACGAAATGGTGAATCAAATTAATTATCAAACGAATGGCGTGAATGAGGAAAGGCTTACATTTGTGGGTCTGTCCAATGACTTACAGCCGGCAAAACAGGGCGAGAAATATGTGGTCCTCTTATCGGCCGAACAGATAGGAGTGTAGACACTTGTAGTACAGCCACAGTTGTTATTACACCCGGAGGTCAGTGTAAACCTGGGATGGGAACGACCCTTGAGTTTAGAAAGTGTTTATTTAAGAGGAATTCATACTCTTTGTCTGTGCTCCAGGTGTGAGGCATTTCCATCGGTGGACAGCCCAGGAACATACCGCTTAATATACCCGCATTGGAACAGAGCTCCACCAAGAACATATAAATAACTAATGTTCTTGGCCTAGGCTTAAGGAATGTGATGCCGACGCCGCCCAGAATAATGCCAATGGCCATCGGCAGTATAGATGTGGTGCCGGTTATAAAACTGGCGCTGGAACTGGACTGTCGGTACTGGGACTCGATGTACTTGGTCTTGAAGATGTAATACCCGCCCAACCCTATGTACCGGATGGTGCTGCCCACCAAATGAAACATTAGGATCGGGTTCTGCGCCAACCGTTTGATTGCAGTCACCGTTCCTTCAAATTGGGTCCAAATTATTAGTTATTTATTCTGTGAATTGATTTCCCAAACCTTTGACTCCTTTGAGGTTTTCCTTCAATTCCTTCGCCTTTACGTTCGCGCCTTTGAACTCACGCGGGAACAAAAACATGGGAAGGGATGCCACCAATAAGAACATGCCTATCAGTGTGAAACCAATCCACCATGCTCCTATGAAACGGGGGTCTCTTCGCGTTATTCCTGGATCATCTAATTAGGTGAAAATTCATGTTTAGTGAGCAAGGTTACTTTATTTCATGTCTTACAGAATGGATTCTCGTAGAATCTCAACGATAGGGCCGACAATAGGAAACCACCGGCCGGTCCGATGAGTCGGAGCGCTGTTATAAGACTGATATAAATGGGAGAACTCTTTTTGCTGACGTTGTCGTCAATATATGGCATTCCGATCACGAAATAAGCGGTAAATCCGAGTCCTCTCAAAAAGCTGCCGAACCACAGGATTATGACAGCCGGCCATACCGTTGAGTACTTTCCTGTGGAACAGTCGATGTCGGACGGGTTGGCCGGACATAACTCGTATTTGGTTTCGTTTCTCAACAGTTTTGAGGCCAAGTCGTTGTCGTGGAGCAGGTGAGTGCCCGGTCCGTATATATAGTAGGGGAGGGCTGTCGTGAAACAGGACAGGGCTAGAATCAACTCTCCCGTGGCTATCATCCGCGGCCGATGGAACCGACTGCCCAAGAAGCCGATTATCGGGCTCACCTAGTTAATAAATCAAATTGAACATGGTAGGTTTGAGTGTTTTATCCGCTTGGGGTTTTAAACTCAGGGTGTTTTTTAAAGTATTGACCATGGTATATTCTCATGGTGAATTTTTAATGAAAAATACTGCGATTATATGTATTGTTTTCAAGTTATCAAGGTTAGATTCGCATATTATCATGCTTAATAATATCTTTCTGTACTGTTTGATGACAAGGGCAGGAAATTTATCAATTATTTTGCCTAGATCATTTCTAATTTTTGATTAATTACAGACTAAACAAATTATTTCTTTGAATTCGTGTTTTTCGAGAAATTATTTTTCAATAAATGATTTCTGTTTTTATCGCAAATCGATTCATAAATCGATTTATTTGTGGATTTGATTCACAAAAAAATAAACAAAAAATTTTTCAATTGATCTTTGAATCAAATGATCCGTCAATTGATAGATAAGTTAATGTAATTCACATTTCTAGGAAAGGGACCAAACTTTCCATTCAGTGTTTTGGACAGTGTTTTATACAAATATCACCAAGGGGCTATACCATGTGCTTGGTGATCTTTCTTCTTAATTATCTTTTAAATTGAGATATTTGTGTCAAAATTGAGTGATCCAAGAGTATCATCACATGCTTTTCAAAAAACAAATTGATAAGCATATGCTGGAATTTTTTTTGGCCTGGCTAACATTTTACTAGAGCATAATTTTTTCTTTTAATCATCAATATTACCAATATTTATTGAAATTAACTAGACCATTTTAATTTTAACCCAGTTTAATCATTAATTAAATTATATTTTTTCAAGCAAATAGAATGAACAAGGTAATTTTTAAAAGCTTCTGATGGTAACCATAATAGAAAGTTTTGGAAATATTTATCAAAAAGTTTTATAAAAAGATATTTCACTCGAGTTATGAGAACTACTGGAAAGTGAAAGCCTTTTCCTAAGATATGTCGACAAATTCACCATGGTAATTAATAGTAACGGAATTTATAATCGCTGTTCCGATAAAAATACTAATACTTTGAGACCAAAGATAATAAAACTGTTATAAAAATTAATCAACAAATGGGGACAAACAGTGAAACAATGCCATAAAATAGCGGTTGGATAGGAGTGTCCCCCCAGGAGTGAAAAATGGCGGCACTCACCAGCATTTGTGACAAGTTGTCTGCGATCAGAATAAAGCCCGAGATCTTTGAGTCGAAGGCAAACCGTTTCTCGAGAGTACTCATTGAGCCCACGAAATAGGTTCCTGTCATGCCTTGGATGACACCAATCAGTGCAAAGTTGATCATAAAAAACACAGGACTGGCGAACATCTGAAGCCATTGGGGCCGCCACGAGCCCAGTCCGCAGGCCGTCAACAGTGGGTTGTCCTCCTCTTCATCGTCACTCAACCCCTTATCCTTTTCCTTCGCTGGTTTCTCATCGCTGTTGTCGTTGGGATCAGTTCTGACCGTTTTGTAAGAAGAGTTCAATTTAGACATAATTCCAATGAATGAGAAAACGAGTGAAAGAAAGTAATGAATAAAAAAAAATATTAAATGAAAACTATTTGCGAACTCTTTTGGTTGACATAAGACTCGCAACTGAACTAAAAGCCGATTAAAAGGCAATAAGACTTATAATAAGACTTAAGGAATATAATTATCATTACTTTTGTGAACAAATCCAGAGACCAGTGATGTAAGTCTTGACAGACTTAAAGTGTCTGTTCATTGATTATGTGGTTTTTGATGACACCGATTGGCACTCGTTATCAACACTCCTGATATGTGTTGGACTTTATCTAAAAGTTTTTCAATAAACTATGAAATTTTTGTCACTTTTATACTGAAAGATAAGAATTTAAACTTAAGATTAGATACGATTTCGAGTGAAGAATGAAAAATATTTGTTGTCTTTGTTGTTAAGTATTTGGGAAAACAATTATTAAGACCCGGAATATAATCCAGGAATTTATTAGTATTTGTTTTCGGGTGAAATTTGTTTTGAATGAAATTATTTTCGCTTAATGTCCAGGTTTATATAGTTGCGATATATCCAGGTGATATATTATTATATAGTTCATAATCTTATAGGTATTTAATCAGCAGTGTACTTTGTTTATAAATTATAATTGTGCTTGAGCAAATAGATTAATGTAAACTAGAATAAGAATTTAGATTCTGTTTAACTTCCGGATAGTTTTCTCTATAGAAAAGTGGACCGGATTAGTCGTAATCATAACAATAAATCAGCAGGGTCAAGTATTTGCGTGATTTAATACAGATGACCATGAACAAATTGTTAATTCTTGTGAATTATGTTCTTTTAAAATGAAAATAAAATATTTGTTACATAAATTGCTGGATAAATAATTGGCTCAATTCTGAGTATTTGAAGTTCTGTTTAATATCGAGTTTGAGTAGAGTTTGCCCTCAAATCTGATTATTAATTTTGATTGACAAGGGTAAATTATTTAGATCAGGAAATATCAATAAAAACACTTTATAATTGTTGTTAATATTTGTTTGAAACAACATTTAACATGGTCAAAATGTGGAAAACTTTTATCAAGTTAATTTCCTAGTTAAATTCTCAATGATTATGGTCAACCCGGTCCTTTTTGGCACCCCCTTCAAAAAACAAGCCGTTATGGCTTATTAAAATTGATCAAGGAAATCGGAAATCATTCTAACAGAATGATTGAGCAATTGAGCATGCTATTTCCTTTGTACATCATGTAATGAACTTGATAAATCAAATTCATTTAGTTAACAAAGGTGTTTGAACTTGGTTATGCAATAATTTTGATTGGGATTCATGTTTAAAAAGAGTAATTAAAATATACACGTATATAACCACCTGGGTAGTGGCATTCTGGTCTTTTTTAACGAGCTTATAATCTAGTCAATTTTGTAAATAGCCTAGAATATTTATTTATTTAAATGAGTTGCAGTAAAGATCTGAATAATAATAATATATTTGAATTTGGTTTTGATTTTCTAAATCCGGATAAAAATGAAATCAAAATTAAATTGAATTCAATTTTGGAGAAAATATTCGCCGAAACGGAAGACCCGCAGCTGAAAGAGCTGTTCGAATATGTTCGGGGTATTTATGACTACAATGTTCTCAATGGTAAGCAAACCAGAGGGAAGTTAATTGTCATGACTTCCAAACTGATGGCTGAAAAATCGCAAAAGTCTTGGACCGCATCCGACGACGAGAACTGTTATATTCTGGGTCTAGTAATGGAGATATTTCAGGCGTTTGCCTTGATAATTGATGACGTTTTGGACGGTTCTCAAACGAGAAGAGGACAGTTGTGCTGGTATAAAAAGGTACTAATGTTCCTTGACCATTAACCAGCTCAAATTGATGGCTATTTTATCGGGTTATAGGTCGGAATGCAGGCCATAAGCGATGGTCTAATCCTTGAACAACACTGTTATGAGATTTTGAGGCAATTCTTCGGCCAAAAGCCGTATTACAGAAAGATTTTTGAAGCCTTTCATAGAGTAAGAGATAATTATAGTAATTTATTTGACTGTATTTTTGACCAAGATGTCGTTACTGACAACATACGGCCAGTCCCTGGACATGAGATGGAGTAAATTGAGTAAAGAAAGTCGATTTGAAAAGTTCACCGAATCCTCTCTGGAATGTGTCTATAAATATAAGACAACTTACTATTCGTTTGTTCTGCCGGTTAAGCTAGGTCAGTCCTTTTCTTGAATTCAATGTTTTATGGTTTACCCGGATTATATTCTTTAGGAATGATCTTAAACTCTTCTGATTCCGAAGAAGAGGTGGAAAAAGGGGAACAAATTCTTCTAAAAATCGGACATTTATTCCAAATGAAGGACGACTTCCTCGACTGTTTCGGTGACCCAACACTGACCGGCAAATTAGGGACGGATATCGCCGACGGGAAATGCTGTTGGCCTATAGTCAGTGCACTTATGATAGGCAATGAAAGACAAATATGTGTTTTACGCGATAATTATGGCCTCGAATCGGAATTCAATGTAAATGCGGTGAAACAGGTCTACGAAGACCTGAATTTACGGCAATTGTTTGAAAACGAGTCAAACGATTTGCGAAATTATATTTTGGCTGAAATCGAAAATCGGGGAACTTTTTGTCCAGAAGTTTTCAAATATATTCTGTCGAAAGTTATCTAGCACAATAAATAATTGTTAATTTAACCTTTGACCCACGCCTGGAACAGTTAATTAATGCCTTGAACATTCTTTCAGCGAAAAAGTCAGGTGTTTTAAAAAGTTGTGTAATTTCTATCAAATTCAGCATGCATAATTTATTCACTCTTTTGATTTTGCAAATTCACGCATTGAATCTTGGTTTCATCAATATTAATTTATGCTTGATCATTCAAATTGCTGTTAGAATGACTCTGCTCATTTAAAATTAACCAATTTGTATGATTATAGCCAAGATGTGATTCAAACATATTTGTACTCTAATTATGAGTACATTATTTCGCAATCAATGAGTAATTAAAAGTACTTTTATCTCATCTCTAATTGTTTTGAGACTTTTGATGCCTTACTTACTCTCTATGTTTGAGACCAACAACTTTTGGAGCACAGAATAAATATTTTTGCATCTGAGGGAAAGGGGAGATACTGTTCCTTGACTTTAATTTGAGCCTGATCAAATATATTTATTTATAATTGTGTTTAAGTTTCAAATAATTAAATGAAAAGTTTTAATAAATGTCAGAATAAAAGTGAATTATATGAAAGTTATGTAAAAGTATGGGAACAGGTGTTTTCAGTTCCCCATAAATTGGTGTAATTATTCACTTAGTTATATATGGGTTTCCAAACAGGGAGACAATTGCTGTAAAGCCAAGGCTCAGACTATTGAGGCTGTGCTGTAAACAAAGTTTTTTTTCGGCCAAAAACCCAAATAAAATGTTATTCAATATTAGACTAATTGCTATTATTATCCAATAGATTGTGCCATAGAACTTGACCTAGTTCAAATTAGTTTTAATATTTTTTTTCCATTGTGGGGAAAAAAATAAATTTTAGTTAATTTTTAATTTTTTAAAAATAATTTCAACTTTTTTATGGGTTTTACGAGAATTTTAGTCAATTTATTGAATATCAGGAAAAAAAGACCTGCATTAGAATGGGTGGGAACGTCAGCACTCAACACAAGTGCAGCTTAACATCTGATAGCACAGCATAACCTTAGACTGGGCTTGAATAACAACCAGTGCTATTAAATTGCAAGAATAGATTTACAAACGATTTTATTAATAGTTAAGTCAAATAGAAGTGATTTTATCGGAAAACTAAACGAAAAACTTTATCTAAATTTTAGTCAAGTATTCAATAGTCAACTGACCTCAAGTCCTGAACAAAGTTATCCGAATCGTCTCATCAAAGTCTAAAAGTCATAATTAAATTGAAATTTAAATGAAAACTAAACAAAAATTTATTTGAAAATAATCGACAGATAACTGACTTTTGAATTACAGCAGAATTTACTCATATTTTGCGAAAAGATTTTCCACTTTTTAATAGTTTTGCGATTCTCTTGAAATTCATAATTATTTTCGTCACTAAAATCGATTCGTAAGTAAATTCACTTTACTTTTGATTTTCATTCAAGTTTTGATTTTAATCATAAGCTTCAGACCTGTGCTGAGGAACAGGTATTTGCGAACCTTATTCTGTTCGCTATGAAAAAAAGCATTAATACAAATAGACTTTGACATTGAATTATGAAATTATTATTAAAGACATTTCAATGAAATCCTAATTAATTTTGAGCACAAATTGAAAATAAAAATCAAATTATCCATTAAATTATTTTTACGTATTAAGTGTTCGCTGAAATCCTGATAATCTTGTTCATAGACTCGTCCAGAACCGGGAAAGACTGCTTTTATTCATTATTTTCATGTATTTTCCTCAAACTTGAGCTAAAACTTTGTTTTTTTTTAGTTTTTAGTCCGCTTTTCAACTAATAATAAAAAGTCAATTCACTGGCTATTTATTCGTCATTTCATTTGACCAAGGTGCTAGATTATTCAATCAACAGTTTTTTTTAAACAATTGAGCGTAAATGTGCATGCTAAAAATGTGTTGAATCATTGCAAGCATTTGATTACATCAATTGGTAGTCAAAATAGAAATATAATTATAATCAAAAACTGGCTGTTATTCTGTGCAAAACGTAAGTACAGTATGTGTATGCGCTGTATCACATGTCTGCTGCTGATAAGACCAAGAGTGTAATACACTTGGTTACGATAACACCCATTATTCCTCTTCTAAATGTTATTATAGACTTATTGAAGGCTTTAATAGACTTTTATAGACTTTTATAGACTTTGTTTGATTTGTTTTCATATATTATTTATATAATAAACTTAACTATTATTTAATTTATTGACTCGTTTTTCGGAAACAAAAACGTTTTCACTCCTTTTCAAAGGCGTTTAATATCGAAAACAAATATCAAATATCAAGAATATTTTGAAACCCATTTTTCACTCTATTTGTTGCCATATATTGATAGTTGACTTCAAAAATGGGTACTTTTGTGGAAAAAATAACCAAAAAACTGGATAACTATCTGAAAAAGGAGGACAATGTGGTGAGTGTAGGCCTGGCCAGAGTCGAGGCCATGACCGGTATCTCCCGGCTCTATCTGGCCAACAGTCTGATCGTCCTGTTCACCGTGTATATGGTGTTTGGTCATTTTGCTCAACTCATCTGCAATCTAATCGGGTTCGTATACCCGGCCTACGCCTCTCTGGTGGCCCTCGACCAGCCCCAGACAGAGGACACCCACAATCAAGTGAAAAACCTGTTAAGGTGAGTCAATATTTCACAAAAACACATTAGCAAGGTCATTTCGCTCTTTTATCAGCGCAATTTGATCTTAAAAGATAATTATAATTTGTTTACTTGCTAAAAATAACTTTTTGGATCATGCAACATTTATTAATTATAGTAATTTAATTGATTATCTCTGCAATGAGTGAGAATTTTTATCAAGGAAAATTTAAACAAGGAAAGTAATTAATCAACTGAATAGACAAATATTTTTCGATTAAAAATAGTTTCTTGGTGAAATCACCATGCTATTTAAATATAAATAACGCCGATTTTCCTCCTGGTTATTAAATTTCACGTTTTTAATGACCTATCTCATTTTATTAATTAAATAATCTAGGTATTGGGTTGTGTTCGCGTTTATGTCTGTCGCCGACTTTTTCTCCGGCTATTTATTCCGAATAATTCCATTTTATTGGCTCATTAAAATGGCCTTGCTAGTCTGGTGTCTTCTGCCGGTGCCCAACAACGGGTCGACAGTCCTTTATACCAGGTTCATTCAACCTGTGTTCAAACAATTGGAACCACTCATCGACAGCTCAATCAATACACTCGTCTCTCAATTCAATCATCAGAACCAAGAGTGAAATCAAATGAAATGAATTTTAATTTAAATATTTTTGAAAATATTTTCTTAAATTATATAAAAGTTTTTATAATTTTATAATTAGTTTAGAATTAAATTAAATATTTATAGAAAATTAAGTCTTGTATTACATACCAGTCCTCTGAAATGTATGGAAACCACTGTTTGTGAACAGAATAAATAATTATCTTGATAAGTTTTGCGAATTATTGCTTGATTTCACTGAATTTTATTCACAGATATAATTCAAAAACAGTTTTATTGAGTATTAAGTAATAAATAAAATCAAATCCAATAAAACTATTGATTAATAGAAATACAAATATTTTTATCGACTAATAGTTGGCATTATTTCGGTCAACAAATTGAGATATCATTGGATTTGTTGTTTGACTTCCTCTCAGCCAAAACTCGGTTACCTGTGCTCTGAGCCGATAGACAGTGACCTGAAAATTATTGTAAATTCATTTCTGATATCCGTTTTAACTTTTTCTTTCTCTCTCTCCCTCTCTCTCTCTCATAATTATCGAGGAAATTAGGAAATAAGTTCGTCCCTGAGATCGGAATTCAATTAAGTTTTACTTTTGTTTTGAAAAACTTTTTCTTTAATTTTGATTTGAATTTAATTATTTGAAAATATTTTTTCATAGATCAATTTGTAATTCAAATTTTCTATTAAGTTGAAATTTAAAAACTTCCAGCAAGATAAGAGGTAAAAAGATTTTATTGAAACAACAACTAATTTATTAGATAATAGACCGGTCAATTTTGCCTCAAAATAAATACCATGGTAATCTAATACCGTGAATATAGTATTAATATATTTTCCGAACATATTTTTAAATATTAATTAATTTTTAGTCATTTACCGTCTGTTTTCTGATTTTTTTCTCTGAAAAATGTATTCAAAACTATTATTAAAATCAATTTCTATTATATTTATCGCAACAACAGTGCTGTGCGATGAACAGAATGAACGTAAGGACTCTCATATAATTTCTTTGCCAAGGTAATTGATATTATTTGATTGGCCAGCCTCATATTTTCAATCAATGGTCAATTTGGTGGGCTCACCCATCATTAACGGGTTAGTATCCACTGCAGGCGATGTTTTTGGAGACAATGAGCCGGCTGATAATAAATACAATCACCTTCATCAATACAAATTCTGTGAGTACCTGGCATTTATCCGAAAAGCCCATTTTTCAGCAAGGTAATTTATTTTTATCAATAGCTTCTCCTAATCTGTTGGAAAAGTGCATCAAATTTCATGACTCGGAAGTGGTTTCCGTCGATTTGAAGCCATTGGACGGCCGATGGGACCGACACGTGATAAGTGTTCCCTTCCCTTTTGACTATGACTATGCGATCTCAGAATACAACGAAAAGGACCAGGTTACTGACTTCAAATACATGTAAGTACCATTGTTAAAAAAAAATTATATATCGGTTCCTTATATTTTGAAAAGACCCTGGGGCTATAAGTCGCTGAAGTATGTGCGGAACAACACGAAAATGTTGCGCTCATTCTTTGTGGTCAATGAGATGCTGGGGATCAGACTCAACGACGACGAGGCTATGATTGGCATCGATTATGACTCATATTTCCTTAAATATTCTTGTTTAGATGTAGCTGGACTCGTTTCAGGTATTTAACTAGCATATTCTGATATCAGCAAATTGCTAGGTTATTAATTGCCTGATTCTTATGACAGGTTCTCTTCATTTTCAACTGAGACCTGAAATGACGGCTAAATTAGACACAAATCCCGAGATATTTATACAAATTCTGGACTCAATTCCGATCAAATCACTCAACAAAGTAAGTCATTTGATTCCGAAACTGATCCATGAAAGAGACGATCGGTTCGCTAAAATTGGTGAACAATATGCCGAAAGACTGTCCCAAAGACTGGAAAGGTTTCGCAGAGATAACAGACTGAGTGCTGAAAAAGATGACAAAGTTTTTGAATTCTTGGATCAAAACTGTCTTCACATGAGTGAAGAGGATTTGCTTTCAGCTGACTTATCAAAGGTTACTAAATTACTCTGTTCATATAAACAACTAGCAAGATTATTTTTAATTAAAGACTATGGAAAACAACTGGACTCTTGAGTACACAGATGTCGAAGAAGAGAGAGTTTGGTTCAATCGGATGTCATTCAGAAAACAAACCGAAAATTCATTTTCTGTTTCCTTATTGTAAAATATGAGACAATATTTGAATTTTAATTTAAACGATTCTTGTTTTCAGTCACAAAAACTCATACATAACTGATTCGGATCATTATTTAGACACAAAGAGTTCATTACCATCTAGGACATTCTTCGTGTTCACAGAAGGCAGGCGTTCCAAAGAATTGCTCCTCCAGTCGAGTCCTCACCATTTAGTTGTTTATTCGTGTGAAGAGCGAAGTGTTGATGGAAAACTAAATGTCCATGGTAATGCTTAAATAGACAATTCGCTTGTTTATAATTAATATTTCACCCGAACAGAAAAATTGCGATACTTTTCCAGAGCTGATGATTATAATCCTGAGCTAATCAAGTCATTTGATAAAGTAAAGGACACATTGATCCAGGGAATGAGCAAAGGTAACAAGCTCAAAATCAAAGACCTCCATAAAAAGCTCCGACGAGTTGAGGTGACACCAGAGCCCGTTGTCCAACACCAAGAGCTCTAATCCGAGTATTTCAATCTTGATAATCTTTCTGAATTCTTTGGTTTAGGAAAATTAAATTTTGCTAGGTTAAATATTAAACATGAATTTTATTTTAAAATTATATTCTGAATGTACTTGTTAATTCAATTATAATTGCGATAAATAACATTTCATACTTTTCAATTGAGCAAGTAACTATCTTTTATAATTTGGTGACATTTTTCACCCGTTTTCATAAATTATTGTCTATTTTCCCTTGAAATGAATACCATGGTAATCTAATACCTTGAATATGCTATTAATACCGCTTTAGAACACATTTTTAAACATTAATTAAATTTTTAGTCATTTATCGACTGTTTTCACATTTTTTTCATTGAAAAATGTATTCAAAACTATTATTAAAATCAATTTCTATTATATTTATCACAACAACAGTGCTGTGCGATGAACAGAATGAACGTAAGGACTATTTTATATTAGTAATTTACCAAGGTGTAATTGATATTATTTGATTGACCAGCCTCATATTTCCAATCAATGGTCAATCTGCTCGGCTCACCCATCGCTCTGGGTTTGGCCTCCACGGCAGGCAATATTTTCGAAGACAATGAGCCAGCAGATTATAAATACAATCACCTACATAAACACAAATTCAGTGAGTAGCAATTCTTGAAAAGTTTCAATTTTGAGCAAGGTAATTGATTTTTTATAGCCTCACCACTTCTGTTGGAAAAGTGCATCAAATTTCATGACTCGGAAGTGGTTTCCGTCGATTTGAAGCCATTGGACGGCCGATGGGACCGACACGTGATAAGTGTTCCCTTCCCTTTTGACTATGACTATGCGATCTCAGAATACAACGAAAAGGACCAGGTTACTGACTTCAAATACATGTAAGTACCATTGTTAAAAAAAAATTATATATCGGTTCCTTATATTTTGAAAAGACCCTGGGGCTATAAGTCGCTGAAGTATGTGCGGAACAACACGAAAATGTTGCGCTCATTCTTTGTGGTCAATGAGATGCTGGGGATCAGACTCAACGACGACGAGGCTATGATTGGCATCGATTATGACTCATATTTCCTTAAATATTCTTGTTTAGATGTAGCTGGACTCGTTTCAGGTATTTAACTAGCATATTCTGATATCAGCAAATTGCTAGGTTATTAATTGCCTGATTCTTATGACAGGTTCTCTTCATTTTCAACTGAGACCTGAAATGACGGCTAAATTAGACACAAATCCCGAGATATTTATACAAATTCTGGACTCAATTCCGATCAAATCACTCAACAAAGTAAGTCATTTGATTCCGAAACTGATCCATGAAAGAGACGATCGGTTCGCTAAAATTGGTGAACAATATGCCGAAAGACTGTCCCAAAGACTGGAAAGGTTTCGCAGAGATAACAGACTGAGTGCTGAAAAAGATGACAAAGTTTTTGAATTCTTGGATCAAAACTGTCTTCACATGAGTGAAGAGGATTTGCTTTCAGCTGACTTATCAAAGGTTACTAAATTACTCTGTTCATATAAACAACTAGCAAGATTATTTTTAATTAAAGACTATGGAAAACAACTGGACTCTTGAGTACACAGATGTCGAAGAAGAGAGAGTTTGGTTCAATCGGATGTCATTCAGAAAACAAACCGAAAATTCATTTTCTGTTTCCTTATTGTAAAATATGAGACAATATTTGAATTTTAATTTAAACGATTCTTGTTTTCAGTCACGAAAACTCATACTTAACTGATTCGGATCATTATTTTGACACAAAGAGTTCATTACCATCTAGGTCATATTTTGTGTTCACTGAAGGCAGGCGTTCCTATGAAATACTCCTCCGGTCGAGTCCTCACCATTTAGTCGTTTATTCCTGTGAGGAGCGAAGTGTTGATGGAAAACTAAATATCCATGGTAATTATTAAACCAATACTTCCCTTGTTTATAATTCATAATTCACCCAAACAGAAAAGTTGCGATACTTTTCCCGAGAGAATGATGACTACCCTGAGCTAATAAAGTCACTCGATTCGATCCGAGACATATTGATCCTGGATATGAGTAAAACGAACAAGTTCAAAATCAAAGAACTTCATAAAAAGTTGCGTCGAGTTGAGGTCACACCAGAAGCGGTAGTCCCACACGAAGAGCTTTAATATTAGAATTTTAATCTTGCTTAAATTGTTGAAATTAATAAAATCGAATTGTGCAAGATGCTTTTTATTAGAACAATTTATCTGAATTTTTAATTCATTCAGAAAATCAAATTATTTTTTACCAATTATATGTCAAACAGCACAGCATAAGACTTCTTAAAAATGACCATGCTGATAATTACTAGCACAAATTACATTTTAATAAGCGGGTAAACCAACTGACTCTGGTCTGAAATTTTCCAGTGAATCAACCTTCACAGTAATCTTGTCTGCGATAGCACCCAACTCGTGGGCAGGACTGCCATTTATGAACACAGTCTTCATACCGGAGGCCACAGCGCCGGTAATACCTAATACCGAGTCCTCGAATATTACACAACTGTCGAATGATTTTGGGGGCGGATCGAAGCGTTTGGCGCAGACCAGGTATATATCAGGCGCCGGCTTATTATTCTTGACCTCCGTGTCGTCACTACCGCAGGTGAAATGTGAGAATAACCCGGGTTCAAGTCTGGCCGTACTTTTTATCGCCATCTTAAGCTCACCACTACTTGAATTGGTGGCGATAGCCATCGGAATATTGTGTTCGTGCAAATGTTTGACCAGTTTGAGAGCACCAGGCATCATTTTAAATCCAATGGCCATAAACTTTGCTAACAAATCTCTAAGTAACTTTTCAAACTGATCCGGATATTTATGTGTTTCATCACCAATAGAGATAAGAAAGCCTCTGAAGAATTCTTCATGGGACTGCATTTCTGGTATATTACCAGGGTCTAATCAAAATGTAAATTAGCAAGTATATTTCACAAAAAATTACGGCTCACATACCTGTCCACTGTTTTCCTTTACTGAGAGCATAATTTTGGAGAACTACGTTCACTGCCGTCAAAGGGTCGGACAGAGTTTGCGAGAAGTCGAAGATTGCGTGAGTGGTGGCCATTAAGCTCTTGGACATCCCTCAACATAACACGTATTCAAGTATTTGAGATTCAAATTAATCAAAAATATATTTAAAATTTAATTATTTCTGTAATTTTATCCAACAAATTGACCATGATCAAATTACTTTATTTGAAATTTTTTCCCGATTTTTTTGTAAATTATTCAAAATATATTTATATAACTATTTTTAATAATATTTTTAAGAATTTTTAGCTAGATCAATTTAAAATCATCCACGGTGGTGTTCCAGGCTCTTGGCAATTGCTTCATAAGGAAGTTCTGGTAATCTATCGACCGTTTGCTTAGACATCGGGGGGAGGAATGGCTTAATACGCATTCCCTTTATAAGATCCGCCAATTTCTCTACCAACGCAATGATCGAAAGATTGGGATTACCCGAAATGGGTGTCGGGGTTATTGACGCGTCCACTACTCGAAGACCCGACACTCCCTCAACTCTGGGATGAGTGTCCACTACCGCAGGAGGAAAATATTTTTCTGTATATTAATTAATTTTTATAATTAAAAACCAAGAACGAAATTATGTGGAATACAGTGATAATTGACATGCATTCATGCAAGCTCAATTTCATGATTATGATCAAGGTTGTTTAAAGAAAATGGTCAGATATTTTTATTTGACGAAAAATTGGCGAAAATATAATTTTGTTTATTAAATGTATTGAAAACCAATATTTGAGTAATTAATGAATATTTCACTCAAAAATCTGTTTAATTAAAAAAAAGAAATTTGTTCAGGCAACATCTGATTCAAGAATCTTAAGAAAGCAATTTTTAACAAGTTTATTGTACCAGGGTAATCTAGAGTAATCTTGGAAAACTTTTTAATTTAATAACTTAATAAGAAATACTTTGTTTTATTTTATTAGATATATAACAAGATTTATAGCTTGTTCAATTGTTACTTAATTAACTTGAACAAGCAATCAAGCGATAGCAGGATGAATTAGTGTTGAAATGTACTAATTAAAGAGATGACACAGGATATGAACCCGGATTCTTCAAATTCTACAATTAGCCAGGCTAAACATTGCAAATCAGGGGAAAAACTAATTTCTCTATTGTTTTTTTAAAAAAAAAAATAGGTGATTGCTCAATTTTAAAAGTCACACCGTTTTTCTCATCATTTGCCTTGCTAATTGCAACTTTTATTACTTCTATATTAAATTGTGCAATCACCTATTTTTTGAATTAAAATTAAAAATACTCATTAATAATAAATCAATCAGTGTCAATTAAGGGAAAAACCATTGAGACTCAGTTCAAACAAGTTCAATTTTTATAAAAAAAAGGTATAAATATTAGCAACGAATGATATATTGAAAATTGAAAAATCTAACCATGGTCTGGATTAAAGTCCCTTATTTCAGGACAGCTCTCAATCCGTATACTATTCTGTTTGGAATAATCACGTATTTGTATGGCATTTACGGATTTTACCTTGCTATTTCTGGCCAAACCGACTGGAAGTCTATTGTCTTTCATTTCATTTGCTGTTATTTTGGAGTTGTGGGCAAGTACAATTTATAAAAATCAAACATTTTCTGATTAGTATAACAATTGATCCAGGTGAACTAACTGGTGCTCATAGACTATGGTCCCATCAAAGCTATGAATGCAATAGAATGATCAAGATATTTCTATTATTCTGGGAGACATATAGTGGACACAACTCTGCCTACAAATGGGCCAGGGATCATCGGGTACACCACAAACATTCGGACACAGACGCCGATCCTTATAATGTTAATCGGGGTCTGTTTTTCGCTCAAATTGGTTGGATTTTCCTGAGAAAGACCGACGAATTTAGAGAGAAAGGTCAGTTTAATCACAAAAAAAACAAAAGTTTAATTAACCATGCTTATTCTAGTTGGAACTATCAATCTAAAAGACTTGCATGACGATAAGCTCGTAATGTTCCAGGACAAACATTACACTAAACTACTGATTATTGAATGGATCATCTCGGCAATGGTGCCATGGTACTTTTGGAACGAGAGCTATTTTGTTTCAGCATGCACACTACTGGCAGCATATGTATTGATAAACTTGCATGTTGGAACCATCAATTCGATCTCTCACTACTATGGATGGAAGCCCTACGACACCGGCATTGAGCCCACATTCAACCGTTTGGTGGCGTACTTGACATTAGGCGAGGGATACCATAACTTTCACCACACGTTCCCTAAAGACTACTCACAGTCTGAGCTGAGTTGGACTCAGAATTTCAATCCGTCGGCACTTCTGATAGATTTTTGGGAACACATGGGTTGGGTGACTAACAAAAGAGTAGCCGATCCCGAGTTAATCAAAAAACGACGACAGAGAACGGGTAATCCCTCTGTAAAAATCCCACCATTGAGTTTGGTCCTGGATCAAATACTTGGTGTTTTCATCTTTACCTGGGCCATTTGGCTTATATTCGCGATTCGATACTCAACTTATTTCTATCAAACAATCTAATTAATCTTACCTTGTTAGGAGGACCAAGACAACACGCTAACCTTTTTAATCTCATTGAATTTATACATTGGAGTTATACCAATAACTACATTTTTACCTAGCCCAACCTAACATTTTTACTGTACCTCAACTTTTCACTCTATTATTGATTTCGCTTTATTTCTATAAATTTATTGAATTATAGATATTTTTCATCTATTTTTGAATTATAAGGCATTGAATTTGAATGACAAGAATACATATTTTTCAATTAATATCTGTAATAACTTGTTATTAATAATAACTTGGTCAATTTATTCATCAAATTATTTTAACTCTAAGTTAATTAAATAAATTATTTAAAGAATTAATAAAATATTGTTTATTATTGGTTTCATAATCCGAGTTATGAGACAAAAATTATATAGTTTTTCACGAATTGTAAGTTAAGGAAGAGTTTGATGCAATTATTCAAATGAACTAGTACCATTAAAAAATGTTATGGAATTCTACTTATGCTATAGTGAAGGTCAGAAGAAATTTTCTCGAGAAAGTTTCTAGAAATATTTCTAACGAATAATTTCCCTGTCTAAAACAAGAGATTTTCAAATAACTTGATAACTATTATATTACGTAATAAACTACGTAATTAAATTAAGATACTAAAAAAGATAGTTTCTATTTTGCCCAGTTCTATTCTACCATTTATTAAATGCTTATAAAGCCCATTGTTAAGATATCACCATATTTTTGTCATTTAATTTGAAATTATTCGGAAAACTACTTTATTCAATACAACATTTAAAGCAGAATTCGCCGGGGGGGGGGCTGTCCTAAGCCTTTTTTCAAAAATATTTTCAGTGGATGTATGGGAGGGTATAACTTGCACTTGCAAAATCTCAGGGGGGTATTTCCAACATTTTCAGCTTCAGGGGGAGCCATAACCCATGACAAATAATAACTTACTTTTAAATTGAAATTTAAATGTCTTTTATGATACTCTAAATTAACTCATATGTCAGGCGATAGTCATTGAATTCTCAATCATTTTAATAACAGAAATAAATTAAAAGTATTGCACACATTAGAGGAGTTGTCATCTCTGAAATTGATCTACCTAATTTACTTCAGTCCTTTCCTGTGAGCGCTGTTATTATCGATTGGAATGAAATTTCTGTTTTCACATCAAAATATAGTTTTTGTTTGTCGATCAAAATTAGAGGAAAGTGTTTATTGTGTTGTTTTAACAAAACATTTTCATTATTCATATTGAAGTCATAGACAATGACTGTAACCATAGCCTCACAAAAGTAATACTCTCTCTGACTATAGGTAAGCAAAGTTTGATATTTCTATAAATATATGAAAATGGAGATAAGATTTATATCCATTTTTTGAATGTTTAGTTGAAATGAGTTTTAATGACCGGAATATAGGGTTTTTTGACTGATTTATGTTATGATTTGTAATTAAATTTGTTGTAATTATTATTCAATTAGTAATTATCGTCGCTTTAATTCGTGAAGTTTGAGTATAAGTCAAATAAACAAATAATAAAATCGATAGAAATCTGTTTATATATTCATTTTATTTAAGAATTTATTTCATAGAATATTCTGTTTTACTCCCAATTGAATATTCAGTGAAAATATTTATAAATTATTAATTGTTTATCAAATAATGCAAATAAGAGTGTCTTAGAAGTTATAATATTTTCATTCAAATCACCTTGCACTTATAACTTACAGAATAAAAATAGAACAACGAGTGAAACCCGTGTGAGAATTATAGCATGTGCATGTACTTGCACAATTTTAACTAAAGGTTTATCAAATTGTCTGAAATTAAAAGAAAAACTACTCTTATATAAAGTCAAACTATCATGGTGAATTTCTAAAATTGATTTTAGTTCATTTGAATCTTGCAAACAATGCAAAAAACCAATAGATTTACTATAGAGCCCAACAACCAAAAGACTATGAAAGTTGAGAAGTGCTCTGAAGCCGACCGTCGCACCGGTTTGTGCCGACTCCTTATCATTCAGACATTGTTCGGCGTCACCTATGGTGGTAACTGTCCTTACTTCAACAACTACGCGCTGAAGAAAACATTCCTCATTTTGTACGATCTGTTGGTTATAATATCGTTTGGTCTGTTCGAGTACTTCGCCTTCAATGGGGACGTCTTCTTCCGGCTCTACAGCAACTCCAACAATAAGGGCGTCGTTTGTATTCTCTTCAGATTCGCGGCCTTTTCTCTGGCCTTTGAATTTGTGGCAATCAAATTGACCTTACTTAAAAATGGTTGGAACACCATCCACGCCCTCAAGAGAGCCGGTAAATATCCGCCCGGAATACAAGAAAGGGTTAAACTCTCTGAATTATAAAGTACCTTTATCAATTTACTTCTTAAAGGATTGATGAAAGTATCAAACTGTCAGTTTCGCATGGTAATTCTGTTCTTGGCTACGATGGCCCTGGCCTTTGCGTTTCTCTTTCCTCTCAACTTCACTGATCTGAATAAATCGCTTTCAGAGATTCATAGCGGGGAAGGGGTGAAAACGATTGGCTTTTTCTTTGTCGGCATTTTCTACTCAATGAACAAATTCTCGATCACTTCGTTACTATTGTTCACATCCCTGGCTATTAAGGGAAGGTTTCAGGGTTTGTCTCTCTAGTGTTTGATCAGAAAAATCAGTTCTTTACTCAATTTTATATCTTAAAGAGTGGACCGAAGACCTGAAAAGTTCTAACATTAAAGTCCAGACTCTTTGTGAGTCGATTCTGGAGATGAGGATCCGTTTGGAGGAAATCAATGCACACATCGGGCTATTGATGTTCATCAAGATATTCATAAACGCAATGCTGATTCCGGCAGCACTCTGTAGTGTATACCTGGGTGGAAATTTGCCGGCGAATGCCGTTATCGGCGTTTGTCTCTTTGCAGTCACATCCCTGACCGACATCTATATTCTCTGCCACTCCTCACAGATAATGATTGACTCGATGTGCGATCTCTGCAAAGAAGTGGAGACAATGCTTATAATGAGGGCCTTCGACGACACCATTCATAAGCAACTGTTTGTCATCCTATCGATGAAGAAACACATCCGGATCAAAGTGTTTTGTATGTTTGACCTGAAGACAGTCACCGTTTTGGCAATCATTGGTTACGTCACTAATTACGCCATTATTCTGATTCAGACGACTGTCTCTTAAAGCGATTAATAATCGAAACGAAGAAATCAATAATATATTGACTTATATTATATAAACGCCATTAATATAAATGATTTTTGTTTTACGTATTTTTGGAATTTTTATGCATTTTTTCTTTTGCTATCATTTGATCTAAAACTGCACTTATATTAAGTACCTCTTCATGTGTTGCACATCTAGTGGTTGCCAAGGTATCCCACCTACGGAAAGTTCCCTAGAAATGAGTTTATTGAGCCTGGCTAAACTACACCCACTTGGCTATATTTTCAATGATATTTATGGAAGATTTAAAATATTAAAAGTTTGGAATTCTTTGTTTGAATTAACTTGCTTGTCCGGAATATTCTTCGTGTTTGTTTGCGTGCGTAACGCATATCTATAATTTTAAGCTGACATTTGAGAAGATGTAACATGCAAATAAGTAATTAAGATTATGGTAGTCATCATAAAAACAAAAATCTGTTGACTTTTCCATAGATATCATATATTATTAAAGCTTATGTTTATTCAAAAAGTCATTTAAATTATTGCATTCAAACAGAATATTCATTGGAATACATGTGATGTCAGACAATAGTATTGTTTATCCGAATAGGTTTGAGAATATCTGTGAGGAAAAGGAGAAAGGTCAATCTTGTCTGACCAAAATGATTGCACCCAGTAATCCATCGATTCATTTAAATGATTACAAACTGGAAAATGACGCGTCAAATGACAATATGAGTCTTTGTTATCTTCTAAGAGTTCAGTCAATATTCGGGATCACTTACTGTGGAACCACTCAATACGGGAAAAGACATGAAGTCAAACGCTTTTTACTCATATCTTATGATATGTTACTTATTGTCCTCTTCTTCGGCGCGTATTATAACGCGTTTAGTAACGACTCTTTTGATCGGATCTTCCGAAGCGCTCCCAACAAAGGTGTCATGAATTTCGTATTCAAAATGTCCGGAATTGCGATAGTTATGGAGTACTTGGTCATCAAAGTCATGCTTATTATCAACGGCAGTAAGATTTACTCAACTATTGAATCAATCGGTAAGTATATGACATTTGTTTAAATAAGACAAGTGACCTAGCTAATAGGTGAGTAGTATCTTGATTAAATATGTGGTGTTTTTTTCAGGATATGTGAGGAGCAAGGTTGATATGTTATTCATATATATTTATATGTCTATCTCTGCTGTTGTGTACTCTTTGGCGCTGACACTGAACTTCGTTGACTTGAATCAGACATTTGTCGAGTTTTATAGCGACGAAAAGGTGAAGGCATTTATGTTTTTGGGCAGTGGTCTCAACAACGCTATGGTTAAGTCATCGATACTTATGCTTCTGTTTTACGCCGCGGTTGTCATTAAGCGACAAATTAAGGGTATTTTCACTATTAATCAATTCTTAATGTTCTGCAGAATAAACAAGGCTTTAGTTGATAGCCTTTCTTCTATTCATAGAAGACCTAACTATAGACATCTTCAATGAAGTGAGGAAAGGCTATATTTTAATAGTCTTTAGCAATTAAACTAGGGCAAAAAGAAAAATAATTGTTTAATACCAGTAAATATTTGATCTACTTATATGAAGGTTTACCTAGAGACTATAGTGTTGTTTGAAGCTCTCCTCTCCTTAAATTAGGCATTAAAATAAAAATAGAAAGTCAACTTGTTAATTTATGCAAAGAAGTTTCTATTGGAGGACTATATTTGTTAGGTAACCCTGTTAATTTTCGGAAAAATCATTTTAACTGTAGGAAACACTGAAAATTTGGCGAATGACCTGGTCAAGAATCCAAGCAAAATATGCCGCACAGTCATTGAATTGCGAACGAAAATCGAAACAATCAATTCGTTGACCGGAATAATGATGTTGGTCAAAATTGTGGCCAACGCCGTTCAAATAGCCGGGTGTATTTGTGTTGTATCTGTGGGTCAACTGGACCTGACCTCAACCCTTTCACTTCTTGGTTTCGTCATCACAAACCTGAGTGACATAATTCTAAGCTGCCGTTCCTCACAAATGATAATTTGTGCGTTCAATGAGTTGTGTACAACCATCGAGAATAAGCTATCCCTCCAGTCCTTCAACGACGACGACTACCGACAGTTGCGAGTAATCATCTCAATGAAAGACTCGTTCAGATACCAAGTTCTAAATTTGTTTGATTTGCAAGATCTTACAATTCTGTCGATCATCGGATATGTCGCCAATTATGCCGTTATTCTCATTCAAACCCAATAATTGTTTTCATTTGATTTTCTCAAAATATTTTTATTATGTAATTAATGAACATTTCTATGCCATAACAGTTAATATAAATAACCAAGTTAGTTTTTATTGAAAACATTAAACAACAACATTCAGTATTTAATTCAAATAGCTGTCTTGTAATGTGGGTACCTTGCTGAGAATTGATCCTTCAAATGAATAGCATCTTTGACACTTCTGTCGAGTTCCCTGTCATTCCGCTTGATCTGGCGTAAGTGTTCTTGCTCTTTTTGTCGATCCATTTCTCTTTCAATACTTCGCTGTCTGTAGAGGGGTCTGGCATAGGCTTCTCTGTGCCGTTTTCTCCGTTGTTCATCAAGGTACCATTGATAATTTGAAACAGGGTTAGTGCGAACCTTATCGTGATTCAGATAAACGTTAAACACATAAACCATATTAGAGGTGAGCTCTGAAGCGGTTCACTGGGACTGGCGTTCACTCAAATCAAGATATTTTACACAAATAACTGTTTGCGTAGTTTTTTTTAGTTGCGTTCGTAAAACACAACTGACGTAGAGATTAAAAAATAAACTAGCTCCTCCTCCTTCTTACTCTTGATTTTTCACCTAATGATTTTGGTTAAGGTGAATGATATTTTGGGTATCTTGATGAAAAACGATTTTTAAGCTCTCTCAACTCCCTGGCGTAAACGTCTTTGCCTTGCTCCTCCAGTCTGATTCGTTTTAAATGATCCCGTTCACTTTGCTCTTTAAGCTCTTTGACAAGATTACTCGGTTGGAACAAATGCGGTGCATATGTACTTCGGTGTCGTTTTCTTTGCTCATCTATCAAACTTTGATAGTTATATGCGGTGTTATAATAATCTTTGTCATTTAAATTCAAATTAAAAGACATTATCTTTAATCACAAATAATATTTCAAATGAAAACTCAAATAATCTGTTTATGAATGAGAAGTGAAGACTCGAAACAGAGTTTGTGTCAAAATCTGTGGTAATCCTAAAAACTCAGTCATAGTCTCCAAAAGACTTTTTTTGCGAAATGTATCGAAAATAAACACAAATGGGTTTTCTTAAAAATAGATCCCATTTGACGTCAATCTGATCCATCACATATTGCACAGAATATATCGCTCATCACATATTGCACTCATGTCTATTCCCTTCCCCTTACATCCCACGCAATTTCAATGATCCATACTATGGATTCCATTGGAGACACAACCAAGGGGGTGGACACTATTGCTCCATTCACTATTTTTGTAGATTTTTCCCAATGTAACCAAGAATACGCTATTTTGTCTAATACAATTTACCTGGATAAACTCGATTAAAACAAAGATTTATCAAGAATAATTATAAAGTATGTTAAATAAGAGTCCGTTATATAAGTTTTTTGTCATCATCCAGCTCCTCTCCAATTCTCCTGATGTAGATGAGCTTGGTCATGTCTGATAAAGAATTTTTATCTCATTTTAATTTAAATTGAAATTTAAAACAATTTTTTTAATTAAATAAATAATTGAAACTATTTTTTAAATTAATTGAAAAAAATTTATTTCGTTTTCAATTTCTTCGCTGAAATTCAGATCAAATTCTTTCTCTCAAAATAAAAATTTACATAAAATTATATTTGAATTTAATTATTAAACAATAAAAAGCTTAATAACATAATTGAGTGTAACACAAATTTAAGCTTGCTACTTTACGCTCTTAACGAGACTATCGTTTGGCATAAAAGTTGGGACACCGGTCGGCGAAACTGTTTTTCCATTCCTGGAGCTCCCGCTGAAAGTTGGCCTTTTCCTGGTCGTGACGTCGGGCCTGTTTCTGTCGGTTCTGCTGATCGAGCTGTTGCTGGACTCGTCTCACTTGTCTGTCCGCCGGCGGTAACGGATGGACGTAATACACCCGATGTCTTCTCAGTTGTTCGTCGACAGGAACCTTATAGTTGTAGTAATACTCGTAGAAAACACTGTTCGGGATCCTTTTCAACTGACTTTCATTCATAATGGATGATCAGTATCAATTAGCACTTTTACTTTAATAATGATCAAGATTAAAATCAATGGCCAACACTAGTAAAGACTCAAACAGTTATAAAGTTATTTCATTGAGAGCTACGAAGGAATGAAAACTATTTTGTTTTGAGTAATATTTTGAAAGAAATAAATATTACTTTAAAATAGTCTTTACGTCACTTTCGTCTACTTATTTGGAAGGTTCACAAAAATCATGTAAATCAAAGCCCACTCCTTCTCTGTCAATGAGTTGGGTCATTTTTTTTATTTCACACAAGTTGTGAAACACACACAAACAACATGTTTACCAGGGATATAGATATAATTCTAATTTGATCAAGGTATAAAATATTAAAATAGATTTTTCGCAAAATTAATAATTCAATTGAAAATAATTATCAAGGTTTTATCAAGATTTTATTCATATTTTATTTTAACCATTGAAATTCAAATTATAAAAATCAATTACCTTGAACAAATTATTAATGAAAAATTGATAAATAAAATAAATTGAATTAAATTACATCAAATATTCAAGTTTATAATCTTTGTAATAATTTTTTCCGATTTTCTCTTTGAGTTCCTGGAGCTCTCGTCCATAAAAATCGAACTCTTGCTTAGCTCTGGTGATATTCCTGCGATGATCTTGCTCACTTTGCAGATGGGATTCTCTGTCAATCCTCATTACATTCTGAGTTCTGTTGTGGAGTAGAAGTGGTCTCATATATGAGTTTCTGTGGCGTCTCTTCTGATCATTAATTAAAGTTTGATAATTATTAACATAATTATTAAAAACCGAATTATTATTCAAATTGTGTGTTTGATTGACAGACATTTTGCTCGATTATTCTCAACAAAACACTATTCGTATGTAATTTTCATTTGTCTTTATCTGAATCTATAAATAATCTATGGATTCGTCGCAATATTCTTATATACAATACTCGCTGTAAACCAATGAACTTTCTCAATGAATTTCTCTATTCAAACTTAAACGCATAATTAACTAGCACAAACAATGACATAATTTTATCTAGCATGGTGTTATATGAAATATACAGCTGGGTAATGTTGAATTTATCAAAATGTGCAAGCTCATTGATGAAACATTGAACTTTAGACTATTATTTAATTCAAATTTCATTGAATTCTAATTATTTATTAAATGAAGACTATGTAAAACTAGCTTGGTCTACTCATAAATATGATAGATGTGATCAATTGATAAAATGTTTTGCTAAGTATCGTCAGTAAAATTGAAAAATATATAACTGACCTTATTAAATCTGTTTTGGCTGAAAACGAGAGGATATTTACAATTAAATAGAAAAACAGATGAATTAATTGCACGAAAAAGTCTGGAATACAACCGACAAAAAAAGTATATAATTTGCGGAAAATCCAGAATTTATATCAAATCCCTTTCAACGGAGTTATAAATCTGTTGAAACAAATCGTAGTTTTGTTTTTTTCCAATCGTTTCAATCAAATCCTGAAAATGATTCAAAGATTTTCAATAATTTCATTCTTTTGTCTCATATTTGTCTTCTCATCCATTGATTGCGGGGATGAAAGTCCTGTCGACTATAGTCGACATAAATTGATAAAAATATTCCCGAAAAAAGCCGACCATTTGACTGAACTGAACAAACTTCGTGAAAAATATAAGGTAGGTCAATTGTAAACTAGGTCAACTTGCTCATATTTCTTGCCTAAATAGATGGATTTTTGGAACCCGGTATTCCCAGACCTGCGTCCGGTGCTCACACTCATCAAACCGACTAAAATCGGGGAAAAATTTCTCTCAGCACTGAATAATTCAAATATAAAATACGAGATTAAATCTGAAAACTTCCAGAACATGATAGACGAGGAGAAATTCGAAAACGATAACAATCTGAGAGATTTCAGACAAACATTTGATTACGACTCCACTTATCATAAATACGAAGACATTAACCAAGAATTGCTGCGAATCACCCAAAATAGTCAGTTGTTTAAAGTTATTGAAGTGTTTAATTGACCATGGTATTTATCCCAACAGATTCTATGGCTACATATGGCACAGTTGGCAAGTCATTTGAAAATAGAACCATCCCGGTGATCTTCATCGGAAGCCCAGACGTCAGAGACAAGAAGTCTGTGATTCTCGAGTGTGGTATTCATGCGAGAGAATGGGTTTGTGTTTGGATAGCCATAAAAACATATAATTATCTATTGCATGATTTAGATGATCTTGACACTATTTACTTTCAGATTTCTCCCTCAACCTGTTTATGGATTACTAACAATCTTCTGACTGATCGACAAAACGAACCGCTTTTAAGAAAATATGAATTCATTATAATTCCGACTCTAAATCCTGACGGGTATACCATAACTGATAATCCGGTGCTTTTAAGTCTATAATTAATTCTGTTCATAGTTATGTTTACACTCACACAACAAATAGGATGTGGCGAAAGACCAGATCAATTGTTAGGGTCGGCAGGAGAACCACAATTGGTGTCGACCCAAATAGAAAGTAATTATATTTATTTAAGTGATTTATTTATTCATTTTTTTACTTCAATCAGTTTTGATTCTCACTTTGGAGGGGCGGGTGTTTCGAGAGACCCGAACGGTGAGAGCTATTGCGGTCCCAAAGCCTTCTCCGAAGTGGAGACCCGAGCGATGGCCGACTTTATGCTGAAACGGCGCGGAAATATCGCCGCATATTTTGCAATACACGCCTACAGTCAGCTATGGATGTATCCCTACGGATACTCCAACACACCCGCTCCAAATGCAGCACAATTGGTATACATATTTTAGTAATCTAGCTTATTTGAACCTTAACTAGGTTGTATTCTAATTAAATTTGATTAACTCAAAGGAAAGACTTTCAACACTTGCCGTTAATGCTGTTCGAGCGACAAATGGTCTGACGTTCAAAAAGGGGTCCATTGCTAAAGCCATTTGTAAGTGAAAATGATCTTGCTCACTCTAAATTAATTATAATCTTTTCTCTTGAAGACCTGGCATCTGGCAGTAGCATAGACTGGGCTTATGACGGGGCCGGCGCTAAAGTTTCATTCGCCCTGGAATTGCGTCAGTATATTGAAAACGAAAACAATTTGAAACAAACTAAAAGTCTTAAATTTTCAGGTGACCAAGGACAGTATGGTTTTATGCTGCCGGCCAATCAGATAAGGGCCACTGCATTGGAAACGTGGGCCGGAATTAAAGCCGTTGTCAATAATCTTTAAAATTATATATTTTTATATATCGATTACATAAGAATTCAATTTATATAACAATTTGTTTTATAATTCTCTGTATTTGAATACAAAGAGCGAAATAACAAAAAAGATAAGACTTGGGATCAGATTCACTGCGAATCCCATAAGAATTTGAATGTTAAAGAAGGGCCAACCCCTCAGTAGTATGTTCCGCATTGTCTCTACGGGTATGGCCAGAGGGGAACAGAAACTGGCGTAACGTAAATACGTGTCCAATGACTCCAACGGCCAAAACATTCCCGAAGTGAAGAGTTGAGGCGCGCAGAGAAAGCCCAGAATTATCATACAATGGAACTCCTCCTTGAAAAATGAAGATATCAATAGTCCCGATGTAATCGCATTCATGGCTTGAGTCAATAGAAAGACAATTATGAGTAGCGCCGACCCGTTGTTCACTTCACTGAAGACATGAAATCCAATGAAATACATGAGAAGTATTTGGATTATAGATAACACAAAGTTTGTACAGAAGTGTGATATCAGAACCAAGTGATGGCTCACTCCTGCAATTAGTGACCTCTCGAAGAGACCGTCTTTTCTTTCCTGAGTCAACGCCAGTCCCGACAAAACGATTTGCGAGAAGTATAAGAAGAATAAGAGGTTCGCCGGAAGTCCAAAGTCTTTAAGAAGCAGTTCTTTACTCAAAGAGGTTTTCTCCACTTTTATCGGGATTTCAATATTAATCTGGTTTTTGGTTTTCGACAAATTAGACATAAATTTCCAAACGGTTTCACTCAATGAATGGATGAATGCGTTGCCAAACATAATACCCGTGTTGTCCACAAATAGGTGCAAAGAACTCATATCCAGAGTATACGGTTCCACATCAAACGGGTTCTCCATTCGCTCATCCATTGCATCCGAGAAGTTTGCTTTGATCCAAATCACACCAATGGCTGAGCCCTTCTTCACCGCATCGATAGCTGTCTCAAGATTGGGGTAGAGCACAGGTTTAATCTGATGTCTTTCTATAGGTGTGAGTGCTTTAAGTATATCATCGCTATATTCCGGGTGTAATTCATCGTTAACTACGGCGGCTCTCATTTCAATCAGGGGTTTGCTATAAACGAGACAATAGATGACTATCTGAGTGGCCGGCAGTAGAATACAGATCAGGGCTGTAGTCATGTGAAGGTATTTCAGGACATTCCTCTTCATTAAGACTAAAACAATCCATAAATTGAATGCCAAACAATCGAACAGTGATTTCGGTTCAATCGATAGATATCTGTTGAAGAGAGGCTTCACTGTCTTCGGTGATTCATACCCCGGATGGTAGTTGTAGTTGAAATCATCATGCTCGTTTGACTTGCTTTCACAGATGGCTTTCTTATCACTTTTGTTGTCCAATAGGCATAGTTTGAGAAAAACTGTTTCCAGTGAATCCTCTTTGAAGTTTTCCACTAATCTTCGGGGATTATCTTCGGCGAGAAGCCTACCGTTCCTCATAAGCCCCACTCTGTGGGCGTTCGCCGCCTCTTCGATATAGTGAGTGACAAAAAGTATTGTCAATCCTTCCCGACATCGAATGTTTAGGTATTTCCATATACTTTGAATAATCAAGAGGTCTATCCCAACAGTGGGCTCATCCAATATAACCAGAGAACAGTCGCTAATGAGGGCCGCGGCTAACGATATGCGGCGCTGTTGTCCACCCGATAGGTCTTCAATTAGACAATCATTTGGCGGCAGTTCTAATACTTTCTGTAATTTCGTGTATCTGTTAATTGAAAAACTCGATGAATGATAAGAACTTAATTAAAAATCCCATCAAATAAAGAGATAATATTGTTTTTAATGTTTACAACTAGGTCATTCAAGCGTGAAATGTAATTAACCTTCATAACTTTAAATGGAAACTTTATTTCTATCAAAAATGAAAACATACCAAATTCATCCAGTGAATCTTTAATCAGATTTGTTAATCTAGGTGACTAGGTATTTTTCTATCGCGAGTTTGTAAATTATCTAGTTCCTTTTCAAATGAATACCATGGGATAGGATTTTTTTATCAAGAATTTTATATAATAAGAGAATCGAAGAATAATTATTCTATAAATGAAATGAGAATATACTTAGTAGCGAATTGATCCAGGGACATTCTGTAGATATGCATAAAGTATTTAAAAGTTTGTTCGACAGTGAAGTGAAGACAGAGAGCATTATTCTGAGGCATATAACTGATCCGGTCATTGGCAGCACCCGGTCTATGACCAAACACACTAATAAATCCGGATTGAATTTTAATTCTACCAAGAATCAATCGCAAAAGCGTCGTCTTTCCGCCACCACTGGGCCCCAGAAGCGCATAGATTTCACCAGAGTTAACATTTGCATATAGATTTTCAAGCACATTTTGAGCATGGTACTTAAAGTTCACATTGTTTACAGTTACTGCACTCATTTTTATTGTCAAAACTCAGTAGACTTTATGAAAACATTTTTTCCAAGATATTTGTGAATCAAAACCAATGAAAGTGGATTTTTTTACTCAAAGGAATAAAGTCTTTTAGAAAAAATCAATTTGAAGTATACTTGGATTTCAAACACAATCTGAAGAATGAGTGAAAGTGAGTGTAGTTTACGAAACATTTGAATTGAGGCCAAACTGTTTATAAACAAGTTTTTCAATTGAGAAGTATTTCTCTATTTATCTAATTCTTAGTCAGAGTTACGAAACAAATCAATTGATTGCTGATTAGCTTTCAAATGGTTTCAATGACTTCTCGATGATAATTATTCATCAATTTGAACTTGGTCTACTCACATTATATAACAATCGAATAATTGCGTTTCTAATGAATTAATTATTGATAATTTCCATTATCCAAGATAATAATATTCAGTATATACAAGATTAAAGTTGGGTCGAGTGCTAATTAATCGACGCTTTTATGACTCTCTTTAAGGAAAGTTATCGAAACTTATTATTTCTTTGATTAAGTGTCAGTCAAATGATTTTATTCTGGGTTTTACACATTCCTCGCAATCCTCAATGAGGTAAAATTAATTTTAATCAAGCAAAAGAGCAATGAAACTAAAGAAGGTCAATTTAAAAAATATCAATAATACGTAAAAAAGTACTTTTATTTGAATTTTAATCAATTGTTAATAACCAGGTTGAGTTTGAGATCAATTTTATTGACAGGAAGTACCGCAACCATTATTACAGCATATATTCTGGTCTCCTCTTTTGCAGTCAGCGTCAGTTTCACACAGTCTCACATGAATTCTGCATGGTAATCCAATTATAGGCGGTGAACAGCCTGACTTCATTGGACTCATCATCAATTGCCTTTCACCAAATTCCAGAGCTTTTCAACAAAATTTTTGAATTTAATTAATTAAAAAGTTAATGAAAGGCAAGAACTTACACTTTGATTGAGCACAGAATAAGAGTCCAGAGATCAATACGAAAAGAGCGACGGATTTCATATTTAATGCCTTTTTGTGAGACAAGTGGTCTTCGAAACTGTTTTCAAAAGTAAAGGACTTCTCTAACAATCATTTATGATATTTATTGGGAAAACCTATCAATGGTTTTGTCATTTTTTTTTATAAACAACAGATTTTAAGTTCGCATGAATTTCAAAATAAATAATCAATTTTATTGCCGCATATCTCACACCAAAGACAAAGCCAATGATATCTATTGCCTAACCCTATGTCAAGTTCTTCGCCAGAGTCTGATCCGATGTTTTAATTGGATAGCAATGAAATGTGTTATCTCTTGGATGGAAATTTTGATTAATTTCTTTGTTATGAATAATTAATTGGCGGACATGACTGCCATCACTATATTAGACTCGATTTGGAGGAAAATATTGACACATATTCTCATCAAATATTGAAATTAATAATAGTATGGGAAATGAAATTACTTTAATGTGTGTGGACTTCAATATGATGTCAAACAGGGTATTAGTGAACACACCCTCTTTGTTACGGTTTATAACACTTGAATTGATTGTCAATTCATAAGAGAATATGAAAAAAGATTTTCTATTTTTAAATCCGAAGCAATTCTCGCACAAAGAGTCCAAAAAGCGATCAGTTTTTTATTTATGCAAAAAAAGGTGAAACGGATTTATAATACTTTTAATATTGAAATAGTTTAGACACAAAACCTCTGCTCAAATGGTGTTTGAGATTAAAAGTGTTTCCATTAATTAATTTGATTCGAAAATAATTGATATTCTGAGCAGAAATTTCTCTTACAATGAGTTTTGGATCCATTGTTACACTTATTTCCCTATTTTTTTAATTAATTATGTTTTCACTTATTATTAAATAATTCCGAAATAGAAGCGAAACTTCACTTAATTGAAACTCATTATTCATATGGAGTGAGGCTGACCAAGGTATACATCATATGGTAATTAGTTGGATAATTTAATTAAACAATATATGAGATTAAATATAAATGCTTGTTGTAGCATGGTCCATTGCTACTATTCAGTTTGTTCTTGGTCTTCCCGGAGGTTTGGCCAAAATCTGACATCATGGCGACCTTTAATTTTGTTCTTGTTCTTATTATTCTTCTTTTTCTCCTTATTTTTATTGCGTCCGTTAGAGGAGGGCGTCGAATACGGGTCGGAATCGGGAAAGACAACTATACCATCATTATTGCCACGTCTACCAGGCTCAATTTCATATCTTGGACTCGAAACATAAGGAGGTTTTGTTGAAGTACGGGATGGCAATTGTGGATAACCAACAAATCTATCAGGGTACTTGTCCCTGGACATTTGTTTCTCATCTGTCGCTAATGGCGTTTGTTTTGTGCTCAGTGAAGGCTGTGCAGTTGTCCTTGTTATGTTTTTTCCTCTTGTCTGCGGCACAATTACGCCATAATCTCTGGAAGGGTGTCTTCCTTTCAGGCAAAACAATCAAGATTAAAATTCCACTATTTATTAACAACAATAACAGTATTGGACTTACTCTGTGCTGACACATGGCTCATAAAATAGATAAGGATGAGCCCAAACAATAGGAACGGCATATATTTTGTGAGCTCAGCCATAGTTTGTCAGATATTGTGAAAGTTGGGTCCAAAAGACAAAATGACATTCACTTCAAGACATTGAGTAAATAATTTTGCGATAAAACACATGAAAACTTGTTTTTGGCGTTAATTTACGTTCAAATTCTTTTGCAAATTAATGCCTGTCCTCTCTGTGATGTCATCCCATGATTAAATATACCTGTACATATAGCTTCCAGCGAAATAAAGTATCTTGTTTTTAGTTAATGTGTAAATAATGATCTTGTGATTTGATTTTTCTTATTTTCTTAAACAATTTGATATATTATTTCAAATATAATTCAGATTTCTTTGTGGTGTTCCCCTGTGTAGGAGTCAATGTCAGTCAAATTGGAAGAAAAGTTGTCTAACTCAACAAGTTATCTTGCCAAAATGAAGAGGTGTTTAATCATCAGTTGAAGGAAATTGTTTTAAACAATTAGAAAGTGAGGCAAAAGTGAATAAATTTCTTGTATTTTAAACACTTTATCGGTTGAATGCCAAGTGTTCAGAGAGTGTGAAATGAGCAGGATCAATTTTAGTTTAACATTTGTAGTTTGAAATGTCGGAAAAGTAATTGATTTGATGTCATTGAAGAGAATCAATGAATATTTGATTAAAAGCTAAGCGAAAAAAATTGTTAATTCCGTGAATAATGATTTGGCCTGAAGTGGGAAAAGAGAGGAAAGGGATGGAAAGGGATGCCAACAAAGTGAACATTAGCTCATGTGTGGCATCAGATCAGCATAAAGTTGAGTTTAGAGCCGAATATTTTTGCATAATTGATAACTATTGGCACAATTCCACAGAGAAATCATTTTCTGAAACTTCTTTGTTATAATTCAAATGAGAGCCCATTTCCAGGGCTTTTGCTTTTCTGGAGTCAAACATTTCATAAAAATAAATATTAATATAAAAATCAATGAATGATCTCTTTTATAGATTACTAGAATATATTCAATTCAATGTCTAATTCGCTCGAATTTCTAAAATTCTTGTCTTTTGTATAAATAGAATGCATTTCAGTCATTGTATTCCTGGTATTACTTCTGATAAAAATTCGTCAAATATTTTGATTTTTCAATAAATCCCAAGAATTTTATGACTTAAATAAATAAATCGATGATTTCATGCAGATTTCAAACCAGGCTCAATTTGAATTCTACTCAAACAATATTTGAATATTGTAGACGTGTCCCGGCCGGCGGGTCCAGCAACGCAAAGGTCGCCGAACCCACCGACGGGTCGTCTCGGT